>JAURVB010013597.1:0-35767 GCA_033002965.1 Piper betle | reverse complement strand
AGTAGAGGTCCTAAGAACCGAGGGCGCTCTAAATCCAAAGGAAAATTCAAGGGTAAGCCTACTTGTTGGTTTTGTGACAAGGAAGGACATTTAAAGAAGGATTGTCCCGAGCGAGTCAAGAATGTAGCTAATGTTGTTGATGGTCATGAAGAGAAATTTTGTTTATTTGCTCATGTTGATTACAACATAGATACATGGTATATTGATTCAGGTGCTTCATTTCATTGTACTTCTCACAAAGAATGGTTTTGTGATTTTGTCAAGAGTGATTGTGGATATGTAACAATTGGCAATGGTCAGAAGTGCAGAATTGAAGGTAAAGGAGTAATTCATTTGAAGATGCATGATGAAGGTAAACTTATTCTCAAGGAGGTCAGGTATATACCTGAATTAAAGAAAAATCTTATATCTGTTAACAAGCTGGACCAAGAGGGCTATAGGATCACATTCGAAAACAATCAGTGGAAGATCAGCAAAGGAGCATTGGTGGTGATCAAGGGGAAGGCGGTGGGTACACTTTACCCATTGTCTACCAAGGTAGATCAGTTTGTTTCTTTGGCAGCTGAGAAGAATGACATAACAACGTTATGGCATAGAAGGCTTGGTCACTTGAGCGAGAGTGGGATGAGGATCTTACATTCCAAGAAGGTTTTGACAGGTATAATTGATTCTAACTTTGGTTTTTGTGAAGACTGTGTTTTAGGTAAACAGAAACGGGTCAGCTTTACAAAGGGTGGGCGAGAGATGAAATCCAAAAGGTTGGAGTTGGTTCATACGGATGTTTGGGGACCAGCCCATGATATATCTTTTGGAGGTAATCTCTATTTTGTTACCTTCATTGATGATTTTAGTAGGAAGACGTGGATCTACACTATTAAGAAAAAATCAGATGTCTTTAACATTTTCAAGATGTGGAAAGCCCGAGTTGAGAATGAAACAGGTTTAAGACTGAAATGTCTTCTGTCGGATAATGGTGGAGAATATTGCAATAAGGTGTTTGACTCCTATTGTGAACAACGGGGAATTAGAAGGATCAAGACAGTGCCAAGGACACCACAACAGAATGGGGTGGCGGAGAGAATGAACAGGACCATCCTAGAGCGAGCGAGAAGCATGAGGGTTCATGCTGGACTCCCTTTGCATCTTTGGGGTGCCACAGTGGATACAGCTGTCTATCTAATAAACCGAAGTCCATCAAGCGCCTTAGATGGAAAAATACCGGAAGAGGTATGGTCTGGTAAGAAAGTTGACTACTCTTTTCTTAAAGTCTTTGGTTGTATTGCATATACACATGTTGACAGGGAATCAAGAAAGAAGCTTGATACAAAGTCCCGCAAATGTGTATTTCTTGGATATGGAGGTGATGAGTATGGTTACCGGATGTGGGATTTCGAGAACAACAAGGTGTTTCGAAGTCGGGATGTTGTATTCAATGAAGAGTGCATGTACAAAGACATGAAAGAAGAAAAGAATGAGGAGTCAAAAGAAAAAGAATATATGGAGCTTGATGAGACAGATGAAGAGATGCCAAGTGCTGAAAATCAAGGATTTGTTCCAAGTGATGAGGAACAATTATCTTCTGAAGAGACCGAACAAGAAGGTGAGTCACAGGCTAATCAACCAAATGATGATGAATCAGATTCTGAATATTCTGATGCACAAGTTGAAATTGATGACTCAGAGCCACCACAAGAGATAGTTGTTGCTCCTGAACCAAGGAGGAGCACAAGGGTTAGAAAGCCTACTCAGAAATTAAATTTAATTGTACAACATGTTTTGTATACTGATGCAGGAGAACCGGAGTCCTATGATGAAGCCATGAGTGACAAAGCTCATCTTAAGTGGGAGTTGGCCATGAAAGATGAGATGTCATCGTTGGAGAAGAATCATACATGGGAGTTGGTGAAGTTGCCACCAAAAAGGAGGGTTCTACAAAACAAGTGGATCTATCGGGTCAAGTCTGAAGCCGGTGGTGTACAAAGGTATAAGGCAAGACTTGTGGTGAAAGGTTTTGGTCAAAGAGAAGGGATTGATTTTCATGATATATTTGCACCTGTTGTAAAAATGACTTCTATTAGAATTATTTTGAGTATTGTGGCTGTAAAGGGGTTGTATTTAGAGCAGCTTGATGTAAATACAGCTTTCCTTCATGGTGATTTGGAGGAGGAGATCTATATGGAACAACCAAAAGGATTTGAAGTCAAAGGTAAAGAAAATATGGTGTGCAAATTGAAGAGGAGTCTATATGGACTCAAACAAGCACCAAGACAGTGGTATTTGAAATTTGACAAGTTTATGTTGGATAATGGATTTGCTAGGAGCAATTCGGACCACTGTGTATATCTACAAAAGTTTAATGATGGGGATTACATTATTTTAACTTTGTATGTAGATGACATGCTTGTTGCAGGGACTTGTATGGAGAAAATTGTTAGTCTCAAGATGAGGTTAGCCAAGAGTTTTTCCATGAAGGATTTGGGTGAAGCAAAACAACTTCTTGGGATGCAAATTACCCGAGACAAGAAGAACAAGAAGTTGTGGTTATCTCAAGAAGGGTATGTGAAGAAAGTTCTTGAGAGATTCAACATGAATGAATCCAAGCCGGTGACTACTACTTTGGGTAGTTTCCAATTGTCCAAAGAACAAGGTGCTAAGAGTGAGGAGGATAAAGCTCACATGAAAAAGGTGCCTTATGCTTCAGCTATTGGAAGTCTTATGTATGCTATGGTGAGTACAAGACCAGATATTGCACATGCAGTGGGAGTAGTGAGCAGATTCATGATGAACCCAGGAAAAGAACACTGGGAGGCAGTAAAATGGATTTTCAGGTACTTGAAAGGAACTTCTAATTACTGTTTGTGTTTTGAGGGTGATAATATTGATGTGCAAGGTTATGTGGACTCGGACCATGCTGGAAATAGAGACAATGGCAGGAGTACATCCGGATACATCTTTACAGTTGGTGGAACCGCGGTGAGTTGGGTTTCCAAATTGCAAAAGATAGTTGCTCTGTCTTCAACTGAGGCTGAATATGTGGCTGCTACAGAAGCTAGCAAGGAATATATTTGGATTAAAACTTTAATGAATGAGTTAGGTTTTAATGGGGTTGATTGCAGGTTGTACAGTGATAGTCAAAGTGCAATCCATTTAGCCAAGAACTCGGCATTTCATTCTAGGACCAAACATATTCGGTTAAGGTATCATTTTATCAGATCTTTGTTAGAAGAACGTAAATTGAAGTTGGAGAAGATAGATGGAAAAAATAATCCGGCGGATATGTTGACTAAACCGGTGGATGGAAAAAAGTTGAGTTTTTGCTCAACTTTGGTGAACTTGCACTAACATGCAGGTGGACTCATGCAACGAACAAGTGGAGGAAGAGTTTGGACTGGTGTGTTCCAATCGGACTCCAAGTGGGAGATTGTTAATATGTGTAATTGTATTAATGATATGTAGCCCATTGTCACACTCGGAATACTAAAGAAATCTCGGAATATTAACAGAGGTGGCTGTTAGTTGTTCCATGGAGATTGAAGGGTCTCAAAGCTTCTCGGAATATTAACAGAGGTGACTGTTAGTATGTTCCATGGAGATTGAAGGGTCTCAAAGCTTCTCTATAAATTGAGCTTCATTTGCCTCATTCTAAAGAAGGGCAAGACAAGCAGAAGAAAAGACAAGAAAAAGAGAGATAGGGAGAGATATAGAGATAAAAGAAGAGGGAAAAATATTCATGAGTTTATCTTATACGGAGTATTGAGAGAGAGTGAAATCTTGTAATCTCAATAGTATAGGGTGTGTGAGTAATCTTCTTGTACATCTCTATATATATTTGATGACTGTAATCTTTGGTTGAAGTAGTGAATTGTTCGTTGTTGCCCGTGGTTTTTGACTCTCGATTGAAGGAGGGTTTTCCACGTTAAATCTCTGCTCTTTTGTGGTTTTGTTTTATCTTATTTCTCAGGTCTTATTTTCCCATTACTTTTGTTCGCTGTGGTTGATCTCCAATTTTGGGGATTTTTCTTAACAAGATGATACCTTAGGTGCAGAAATTCTGAGCTTTTGTTCAATTTATGAATTGTGCAGAAGAGATGCTTGAGAAAGTGGCGTCAGAA
Source organism: Piper betle (assembly GCA_033002965.1). Taxonomy (NCBI): domain Eukaryota; kingdom Viridiplantae; phylum Streptophyta; class Magnoliopsida; order Piperales; family Piperaceae; genus Piper; species Piper betle. Next base: position 31,655 of record JAURVB010013597.1, on the reverse strand, counting down.
TTCAATAACGGCACACTTTAAGTTACTGCCACCACCTTACTCGTTGGTAGTGTAGAGTTCAACTGTGCTTGAATTGGTTAACAGGTTGTTGTTTGCATTAAGCTGTTAGAGATGGTGTGTGTCAGGATGCTTTGGAGCGTCCTATGAGCAAGCAAACGCTAGAATTCCACTGGGGAAAGCACCACCAAGGTTATGTTGACAACCTCAACAAACAAATCATAGGAACTGAACTAGATGGGATGCCTCTGGAAAGTATCATACTTGCTACATACAATAAGGGTGATCTTCTTCCCCCTTTCAACAATGCTACCAGGTAGAATATATAGTACTTCAATATATGATTAATACATAGTTCTGGGAGTAGCTATGACAGAATTCTTCACATTGCTCTAATTATGGTTTATTGCTTGTACTTGCAAAATATCAAGTAATTATGAAACGAAACCACTTAATTGTGAAGGAAAATATATTTGCTTTTCAAAGTATTTTGTCTGATTCAATATGTGATTGGAAAAATTATACCTATTGTGTAACGACCCAACCCAAAGTACAATGTAATGGGCCTAAGTCATTTCTTTAAAATAGTTAACCCAAGTTAAAGATTTATTATCCATTCTCACTTATAAACATGATTTTCTCCCAGTAGGTATTAGATGTGAGATTAAGTTGAAAGATCTAACAATTCACTCACCTTAGGAAATTTTGTCTCCGAAATTCCTACACTTGGCTTGTTACTAACCCCAGCCCACGACCTTCTTTAGCCTGTGACCGGCAACCTCCCGTTGCTAACCTCAGCCCACAACCTTCTTTGGCCTATGACCGGCAGCCTAGCCAACATCCCTAGTCCAGCCTACTGTTAAGTGCTTAAAATATATAATATTTACCCATGTTTTTAATATGATTTTGTACTTCCCAGGTATAAACATTATTAATTAAGTGATATTTTACTTTATTTTTTGGTGTTAATTAATATTTTATTAGGTATGCTTAATTTTGGTGTTTTAATGCAGAAAAGATGAATAAATTAAGCTTTGGAATTGAATTGTCATGACACTTAGCCCCACCCAATGCCTACAAGTTATGGTGTTCAATGGAGTCGAAGAGTTGGAAACTTGAAGGGACATCATAATTAATTAAACTACGTCGATTTGTGAACACCCTCTTCGAATTCTTATATCTCCACTTCTATGTAAAGGGGTGGTCATTTGTTGTTGATGAGATCTCAATTTCTGGCTTAGCAGTTTAGTGAAAGAAAATATTTTTAATTTTTGTAATTTCTTTCTCTTTTATAATAAAAATTAGTTTTTTCTTTATAATGTTTTTTTATTTTTATTATGGAGTAGTCTTGTATTTTGTTTTAGAGAAGAATGGAACTTAACATGATTTAATTGAATTCATTTCAACCTCCTATTTTTTATTCAATCCGATTCTTTGAATTATCATGTTCTAAATACTTTTTATTCAATCAGATTGTTTGAATTATCATGTTCTAAATGCTAAAAGTAGATTGATTACCTATTTTTTAGATCATAAGGTTTAATTAGATTTCGGGAGAAATTAATTAGATTAGTCATTAATATTTCATCATACGACGAGTCTTTTGACTTGTTTGTCATTGTGGTCGAGAGATACACAACACTGTATGCGATTATAAGGCAAATCTTAATGCATTATTTTGTTGAGGGAATAAAAAATAAGAGGAATAATCAATACACAACATGGTGGCTCCCGCTCTCTCGAATTAATCAATTATCACCAGGAGGTAGAAATTGAGGCAAAATAATAGAAACATGAAGGAGCGAGAGCCACCATGTCACCTAGATCGACAATCCGATGGAATAAAAGATAAGAAGAAGATTTGATGAAGATTAAATTGATGTTAATTCAACTCTAGAACGAGTTTTATCATTTTAACTTCTCCTTTTATTTAAAGTTATTATTTAGATTTAGTTAAGTCAATTATTTTTATTTTTTTATTAATATTATATTTTTAATTAATTTAAAAAAATTCATCTATCAGTGGGAACGATACTTGAATTTAATATTATATTACTTGTTTCGACCGTGTATACTTACATGATATTGAAATTATTCAAACACCCACCATCTAACACGTAACCAGGTTGCTTTGATACCATTTGTAACGACCCGGCCCAAAGTGCAACGTAATGGGCTTAGGTTATTTCTATAAAATAGTTAACCCAAGTTAAAAATCTATAGTCCATTCTCACTTATAAACAGTACTTGGCCTGTTGTTAACACCTGCCCACGACCTTCTTTGGCATGTGACCGGCAGCCTCCCGTTGCTAACCCCAACCCATGACCTTCTTTAGCCCGTGACCAGCAGCCTACCCAACGTCCTTAGTCCAGCCCACCATCTAGCACGTAACCAGGTTGCTCAGATACTATTTGTAACGACCTGGTCCAAAGTGCAATGTAATGGGCCTAAGTCATTTCTTTAAAATGTTTAAGTTAAAAATCTATAATCTATTCTCACTTATAAACAGGATCGATCTTCTCCAAGTAGGTATTAGATATAGGATTAAGTTGAGGGATCTCACATATTGTGTGCTATGTCTTGGTGAGGGCAAATTGAGAGAGATGAATAATGGTGTTCTTAAATCGCATGCTTCTCTTGTTGGTTATTTGCAGATATGGAACCATGATTTCTTTTGGCTGTCAATGAAGCCTGGTGGAGGTGGCCGCCCTTCTGGTGATCTGTTTGACTTCATAGAAAGAGATTTGGTTCGTATGAATCATTCCTAAACGAGTTCAAGTTGGCTGCTGCAACACAATTTGGATCAGGCTGGGCTTAGCTTGTGTGTGATTAGAATATAGATTTTCATTAGCCTTTAAAGGTGCTATATTCACTAATCAAATTGAGAATTTTATGAAGTTGTATTTATCTAGTTGTGAGGTGTTGTATCCTATTGTGCACACTGACAAGGGAAATCGGCTAGATGTTGGGAATGCTAGAAATCCCTTTCCTTCAGACAAAGACGACAAACTTATGGTGGTGAAGACTCCAAAAGCCGTCAACCCTGTAGTTTGGGATTATTCGGTAAGCATTGGTAGTTTTGGGTGTTGTGTTTCTAATGTACAATGACTTCTCATATTTTTTGACATTAAGAGATAATTTATCAATCATGGAGTGATGTTCTTATTTGTGTGCAAACAAATGACGTTCATTTGTAGAAACCATATTATTTTTCTTTTTACATCTTATCCCGAAATGGGTGGGGCATATGAACTCCATTCTTGTCATTCCACACCATCATAAACCATGTCAAGCTCAATTCGAGAAAGTTCATATCTCTGCGGACAGCCTCCATCCAAGTTATTTTTGTGTGCAAACAAGTGAGTTCATGTGTGAAATATCGATATTGCCTGGAAAAAATAAGACAATTGGTTTAACATTTATTATTAATATAGCTAAAAACTAATGGTGTGCAGAGAGGTTTAACTTACACTACCTTAATCTTCAGGTTTAACAACCAATTTGTCACAGTTTTCACTAATGTGCTTCTGTAAGAAGAAACTCAAAAAGTAGGGGAGAGTCAAGGAAGATGTGTACTGTTTCTAGCATGCTCAACATTAACTTTATTACAAATCTGATATATGTCTATCTTTATTCACTTTCATTGAACTTCTGCTTCTAAATTCTATATATGGAATTTAAGAAGTTTGTTCAATCTTTTGCAGCCTCTCCTCACGATTGATGTTTGGGAGGTATGGATTCCTCTTTTCTGCCTTATCTTTTTCTTTAAAAAAAACTTTTCTGTGCTATCTTACTATAGATGTAATCACTCATTTATGTGATTCTGGTTTTGATCAATAATTTTTGTCGTATCTTATTTGTAAGCAGCACGCATACTACCTTGATTACCAGGTGTGTTTCTAGCCATGGATGTTCACAAATCATTGGAACCTTCTGACAAAATGTTCTCTGAGATCTTATAATTTCGCTACTCGTGTTTTCAGAATAGATGGCCTGATTTCATTTCCAAATTTGTGGAGAAACTTGTTTCCTGGGAAGCAGTGGGCTGAAGACTAGAAAAGGCAAAGGCTCGGGCAGCCGAGAGAGCTAGAGAAGATGAAAAGAGGCAGGAGGAAGACGACGGCATGAATGACAGTGAAGCTGTTGAGATGATGAGGAACTTCTAAGTTAACACTATATTCAGTATTCCCCTTCTGCCTTTCATCAAAGATTTTGGCGGGGGTTTTGATTCAGTGGAGGATGTGAATTATCAATAAATGCGAGATTTGGCGGTGGATCGATGAAAAAGCACAGGGCCATGTTTACGCTCAACTTACACTTGTCATGTGGCTGTTGTAAATGAGCCAGCTGATTGAGTGCTAAATGCAAACATAATGCCAACAATTGTGCAAAAGGTCCAACGATTACAGCTGAACCAAGATCAGATGAGATTGGAGTGAAGCCAAACAAAGGAAGCCTCTTAACGCCTTCTGCTCGTGTCACAGTTAAAAACAAGTCTGCTCATGTGAAGCAGCTTTGGGAGGGGAGCAGATTAAACCAAGCAAATGAGGTCAAAAGAACCGAGTGCGAGGATTTATGTGTTTCATTAGTAAAAAAATGGGCATTAACCACGGCAACAACTGTGGCAAAATTTGACCATGGGTTAGCCACCGGGGAACATCGGGTTGACGCACACGCAACCAAAGGAAGTGTGGTTCTCCCACCGCCCGGCCGCCTCACCACCATCTGGCCACCCCACTCCCGTCCCGGCAACCCCGCCTGCCCGTCCCCGCCCCTGCCACCTTGCCGATGATCAATATATTTTTAAACTTTTTGCCATGAGGTTAACCACAATTAAGGGGTGCTTAATTTAATTACGACATGCCGCGGCTAAGCCAAGCTTCAAGTTATTGAGTTTGCCTTGCCGCAACTGCCACCCGCGTGGGATTTTCCGGTGGCAAATTTAAATTTTCACGAAAAAAATACCAATTACCGAGGCCTAATAGCCATGGCAATTGGCCCTTTTTTTACATGTGCTTCCTTTGGTGCCTAGTCAGATTTTGCAGTTTCTGGTGCAAATGATAACTAATAGTTTGATCCCTAGGGTTGTTTCAAGGATAAGAGAGCATAAAAGCATTTGCCTCTCAAAAGCCCTTGAATTTGTTGGAAGCAACAAATCGAATAAGGCCATTGCTAAAAATAAAGACATTTGCTTCTCGAAAAACCCATGATTATTTGAATTAGGTGAAAGCAACATCAAATAGATCATTATTTTAAGCCATGATCAATTCTTACTTTGTTTTTTATCCTCGCATTGAAGGTCTTAAGCCCGGATAAAGGATGGGTATTGATAACAAACTTGGATAAAGGAGATGCGTCCACAACAAAGAAAGCATCTGGCCATCAAAAACAAATTAATGTTACCCATCTACACATTCTTGTCAACAATCATAATGCGACAGCATCTGCAAGAAAATTGCACTTGAAAACCAAGAGCATGTTTTGCCATTAGTAAAATGGCACCGTGAACATGAGTTGGTTGTTGAACATATAATTTGCTAGATAAAAAGTTTGATACATTTTAAAGAAGTGGTAAATACATATGATACAAAGTGAATTACCACCTGGAACAACAGAGCAATAAATGGATGGACGAACAGTACATCACCGTCAGATACACCCATCCGGTACTCTACTTGCATAACCCAACAATTTAGGAGAAATCATAGGCAGATCAAGAAACGAGAAGCAAGTAGCTCCTAGCCCAGAATACTCCAGAAGCAAGCAGAGCTTTTTCTGAGATTGTGTACAGTAAACATTGTGTACATTGAGTTAACTTTGTGTATGCATTGAGTATGCCCTGAATGGACGAAAGTTGAGGGGGTTCGCTAATTCCAGTAAGCTTGACCTGTCATAATTTTGCGCGTTTCTGCCATGGACATCCGCCGTGAAAAGCATGGTCCAACACATCTTCCATTCTCTTAGCGGGAATTATCTGTTTCATGTGGGTTTGGAAGCAGTAAAGTTTGGTACAAAAAATGAGGGGAAGTATAAATCTCCGAGAGACTATTTTCTTGTCATAGTACAATAAGAAACATAACAAGAAGATTTTGTACCTCTAAGTTAGTAAGAACAGCTGGTGACACTTCAGCCAAATCTTTCAAGTTTCTCTCTGGTAAAATAACTCGCTTGATTCCAAAGCGATGTGCAGCTAATACCTTCATATTCAAAAGATATGTCAAGTTATCTAACAATGAGTATGATGGATGCTGTGAAAAATAAATACAGGACATCATTGAAGTAGAACAGAGGGCAGTTGTAAAGATTTGTATACCTTATCCTTGACCCCACCCACAGGCAATACAAGACCTCTAAGAGTCATTTCTCCGGTCATTGCGGTGTCTGCTCGGACGCTTTTTTGAGTAAACAAAGATACTAATGATGTCACCAATGTAACCCCTGCCGATGGTCCATCCTTTGGTACGGCACCGGCAGGAAAATGTATATGAATATCCCGGCCCTCCAGGAGATTAATATCTCCAGAAGCTGACAACTTAAGATCTGTTGCTCTTGCTCTAACCTAAGAAGAAAATTTCCACAAAAAAGTTTTACCTTTTCCAACTACTTGATGGTTTCCTTTGTCATATTGTGAACGGATTATCAGAAAGCATGGAAAATGGTTCATTCACTTTGTACAAGTACACCACTGACCAAATGAACTAGAACCAGTATAAAAACACATATGCCTCAAGTAATTTCATTGTAATGAAGAACTTACCCACGTCAGTGCTATTTGTGCAGACTCCTTTATAACATCACCAAGCTGTCCAGTAAGATGTAGCTCTCCCTTTCCTATCATTTCTGTGGCCTCTACAAATTGAACTTCACCACCAAAGGAAGTCCATACAAGTCCTACAGAAACTCCAGGTACAGCTACTCGTTCAGCTGTCTCTTTGTCGTCGAATTTGGGCGGCTAAACATGATAAAGATAGTAACCATTAAATAAGGAGCTCACGTATCTACATCAAAGAAAATGCCAAATTCACCCAAAATTCTTGTTATAGGGACCACGATAAATATCCAGGAACAATGACATAACACCTACCCCAAGTACTTTTTCCAGCATTTCTTCGTCAACAATCATAGAAACATTATTCTTTAAGGCAGTTGCTATTTCATGATTGTTGACTCCCTTCATAGGGATGACTTCCATTTCAACTTCAGCACTCTCAGCAAGTCTTGTCTCAAGCAAAGGCACAGATACTGGAGGGTGCACATCTTTCGTAATTGGTACAACACTTTCTTGCTCTGTAACTTTCACAGCAGCTGCACGCGCCAGAGCTGCCAAGCTTCTCTCTAAGTTTCTTACACCAGCTTCCCTAGTGTATCTTCGGATCACGAGTTTAACCATGGCCTACCAAAATGATTCAACTGGTTAAGAAAAATAACTACAGCCAGCAAAACCTAGCAATAAAAAAATTAAAAAACTTGGCACTCAAAACGCCAGAAAGTTGGTTGAATGGTAAAAACCTCTGGGATTTGTAGCTGGTGAGGACTTAGCCCGTGCTGATCTAGAACCCGCGGAATTAAATACTGCATAGCTATTCTAAGCTTTTCTTCTGGTGTATATCCCGGCAATTCAATAACTTCCATTCTATCCAATAATGGGGGTGGAATAGGTTGCATTCTGTTTGCAGTTGCAATAAAAATCACCTTTGAAAGATCAAATGGAACATTTAAATAGCTGAAATTTTGGTTAAGGAAGTTGATAACCAGCCACATCAAGAAAATACCAGGTAAAAAAATAAAAATAAAATCTTACAATAATTGATCCAAAAACAGCCAATAAGAGAGCCCAATATCAAGAAAGTAACCAGCTTTTTATATAATCACATTTGAGTTAAGAGGCAAAAGGTAGAAAAGGATGTAAAATTAGATATAAACTGTATGAGAATGCATGGACAATTAAGTTGGATACTGATCATTGAAACTTTTGTTTTGCTCTGGATCAAGAACTTCTAGTAACGCTGAAGCTGGATCTCCACGAACATCATGCCCAGTTTTGTCAATTTCGTCCAAAAGCATGACTGGATTGTTAACCGCCACCCTCTGCATTCCAGAAGATAAAGCACCAGCCAGTTGTTATCTGTTTCACACTAAAAGAAGAAAAATCTAACCAACTATTCATTGAAATAGTTAAATGTACGACAAATTGGGGGTACAAGTAAGACCTGTCCCATATTGACCTTACCCACCTTGAATAAGGAAAGTCCTATGTGCCTTGGAACCGAAGAGAGAGGGCAATATAAATATTCAGGCGGTAAATAAACTTACGGTTTTAGCAAATGTATAGTAAGTTGCATCCACTAACATGGCAACAAAATATTAGGAAACACAAGAGGCAGTGAAATTTCAGCTAGAATTGTGGAGCTAACTTTATGATGGACAATATTCTACATTTGGATTTTTAGTAATCTCCTAGTTATATTAGAATGAGAAGGTGCATAATTTATTTCCTTAGTTTATTTCCTGTACACATTAGTAGTAGAGTCTAATTTTATTATGAAATTTATTAGGAAAGATCCTCATTTCAGTAGAACCTTCTTTAGTTTTTCCTTAATTAGTGGTTTCAGGTTTTATTAGTAGTTATTTTTCTGCTTGAACTAGGAACAAGTCTTTATAAATATGAGTATTGCCTAGAGCATAGAGAGATCACAATTTGAAGCAATAAAGTTATTTTATTTTCTGGTTCCATAGTTGTTAACTTTTATCTTATTTTCTGTTAGATTTAGTTGTTGAAATTGAGAGAAACCCTTGGAATACTAAACTTTGTCGTTCAAGTTTAGTTCCAAATTATAGTTTAGATTGCTAGTTGCATCAATTGGTATCTACCAACTGATTCCGCCACTATTGCTACTTGAATTGATTGCCTTTGGGCATTGCAAGTTGATATATCCTACTGTTTAACATCGCCACCATAGCCTCCTTTTCCAGCCATGTGGATGAGACTTCAAGTTCACCATCACATAGCCAACCACAACCGGACCCAGTCATCCAGTCTTTGCAAGCATTATCAGTGCATCTAGATTGATTAGAGTATCACCATGCCTCAGAAAATAATCGACTTTCGGCTCTTACAAGGCACCTTGATATCCTTGAGAACATGATTTGTATGAGGAGGGGGTCATCTCTTTCAAACAATGTTCAGACCACCACTATTGAGAATCCAATTGCAGATATTTTGACTACGTATCCTCAAGATAAAGTTGTTGGAACTTGACTGTTAGATAACTATTCTCATCCTATTTCTCTTCAAGTTGGATACATTTGAACGGATGAATACAACAATTGACGAGTCATAAGAAGAATTTACTAAATTGGTTGTTACAAAAGAGGTTGAAGAATCTTCATCCTCTTTGCTTGAGATATCAGAATTTCATCTAAACCCGAAGTTCTTTCTAAACCAAACTTGTTGATTGAAAAGTCATCTGATCATATTATCCAGATATTATTAATGATCATTCAAAGCTTCTAATTCAAAAATTGATTTGTCAAATTTGGGTTCAATATTATTGGAATGATTGGATGAATATCTTATCTCTTAAATGCGAGTTTATCGACAGCTAGAACATGAAGATGCAAACTCGAGGACGAGTTTTTTTCAGAAGAGGGGATTGATGATGCATAGTTTAACTCATCATTGTACGACGCAAACAAGACTTCTCATAGTCTTCCCTCAACAAATTTTGCGAATTGACTTCTTTCAGAATTCAAAGATGAGTTCTTTTCAACCAAAGGAGGCCGATGATAGACAATATTTTTCTTTTAGTAGTCTCCAATTTATATTAGAAGTTGCCTAATTTATTTCCTTAGTTTATTTCCCATTTACACATTATTAGTTGAGTCTAGTTTTGTTATGAAGTTTATTAGGAAAGTTCCTCATTTCACTAGAAAAACATTTAGTTCTCACTTAATTAGTGGTTTCAGGTTTTATTAGTAGTTATTTTCTGCTTGAACCACGAACAAGTCTTTATATATATGTGTATTGCCTAAAGCATAGAGAGATCACAATTTGAAGCAATAAAAATGTGTTATTTTCTGGTTCCAGAGTTGTTTGCTTTTACCTTATTTTTTTGTTAGATTTCGTCCTTGAAATTGAGAGAAACTTTGGAATACTAAACTTTGTCAGTTGAAGTTTAGTTCCAAATTTTAGTTTAGATTGCAGGTTGCATCATAACTTAATGGAATAAAAGAAAATAAACCATGTAGCTAGTTCAAGGAAGTAAATACAGTCCAACTTACCTGTCTATAGGTTCACAATTGCAGGCCTATAGCCACTAAAACACCATGACTTTCTGAACATATACATGGTAGATTAGATTAGTTGATGTTATGACATTTACCATGACCCACAGCAATCTCTTATTTTTTGGTCATTATTTCAGTCTATTCTATGGGAATAAATGGTATAACAAAAAGAACTATTTCGTGGCTACTCTAGAAAGATTATAAGACTAACCTTTAAACCTTCAATAAGCCGCCCTGGCATACTTCCAATGTACGTTCGCCTGTGCCCTCTTATATCAGCCTCGTCCTTCACACCACCGAGTGATATTCGAACAAACTTTCTGCCCAAAGCAGCAGCAACAGATGATGCCAATGACGTCTTTCCAACACCAGGTGGGCCAACAAAGCACAAAACTGGACCTCTAGCATCTGGTTTGAGCTGCAAAAGGAGTAGAATTACTGATAAACTATATTGACTTATCAGCAGAAAAGAAAACAAAATCTAAGAACAATTTGCAAGATTTCAAACCTTGCGAACAGCAAGATATTCAATAATTCTCTGTTTAACTTTCACCAAACCATAGTGATCATTATCCAAACGCTCCTTGGCAGCTCTAAGATCTAACTCACGTTCTTCACCAGCTTTTTGCCAAGGAAGATCTGCGAGAAGCTCCAGATATGTACGTGAGCTGGTATATCCAGGCTGTTGCGGTTGCATTTTTTTCAATCGTCTGAGAAAAGATCAACCAGGAGAAGCCAATTCATTTACCTATATAAATTTAGCATATAAAAACTTTCTAAGCTAGAGCAAACATGCAGGGGGGTCTATTTACATAATCATTTTAAAGACATTTGCATAAATACATGCCTTAGCTCTCGTTGAGCATGCTTCCATATATTTGCTGGCATGCCCGCACTTTGCATCTTTCTCTCCAATGCAGCTACATCATCTTCATCATCATCATTGTCCCCAAGCTCTTCCTTAATGGCCCTCATCTATTAAAAATTATGGTGGGAATTTTAGAGTTTCAAACTCATGGTAATCCTCATCATTGTCCCCAAGCTCTTCCTTCATGACTCAATTCTATATTGCCTTATCTCGTTGGATGCATTGCATATGCACTATGTTTGCACCTTATTACATCTAAGATAACAACAAATCATCTCATTTAATGCCACGAACCTGCTGGCGCAGAAGATACTCTTTCTGTGACTTGGATAACTGCCCTTCAACCTTTTGGGTGATCTTCTCCGCCACACGTATTGACTGTCAAAATAATTAGATGCCAAATAATTGCCAGAAAGGGAGAGGGAGAAAGATTACTGCACAGAAGCAAAAGTTGATTCAAGAAATTTTTAAAAAATGAAATAATATATTAATTTTGCAGCCTTCAAGTCAACATTCACTCTTCTAACAAAGCCAATATATACGGTTAGTTCAAGCAACAAACTGCACACAAAGACCACCCACATTCCTTACTTATTCTTACTAGCAACCATGATTGCAAAAGAAATAGAGAAAAACAAATAAAGTGTCATCACTGTTCTCTTGTACACACAGCCACACAAGGATCTTAAGTATAATGTTCCACTTTGTGAAATCAAAACCACTCTCTTGGACATCCTACTGTTACACCACATAGATTGGTGAAACCCAAGAGCTTTAGTCAATAGAAACAAATAATGGAAGATCTGAAATTAGGAGGCAATGATTATCAGAGGTTTCTGGAAGAACAAGTTATACTGCACACACAAAAATGAGCTAAGTAGTCTTCTTCAAGAACAATTTTAGTGTGCTTTCCTCTATATAACCCCAGTATGCAACTTCTGAGAACCTATGTATTTATCCCATGACAGTCAGACATGAGTTCTCAATTCTGATCGCAACTACGAACATTAAGACTTGGCAACGAAAAAAAATCATTGATTAGGCAGTTTTCAATTCTGAGTAAAGCAATTTAAACTGTCAATATTATAATAACCCACCTGCAAATGTCGATCAACAAGTTCAGTAGCTTTTGATAACCGTACTTTCATATCAACAGCATCCAGCATAGCCAACTGCTCCTCAAAACTCATCTCAAAGCTTGCAACAAATATATCAGCCAATCTGTGTATGGGGACTGTCTCAAGAAGAGCTTTTGTTCTACCAACTGTTTTTTGTTTCTGTTCCAACAATTGGAAGACACAAAATAACATTTAATGCAAAATTAACAAATCGATGATCAATCACGTGCGCACAAGAAAAACCAAATGATCATTCCATAAAATCAAATAATCATTCAATAAAAAAAATGCAGAAAAGATGGTAGATAACTAGAGGTAAATACTATACTTATGGAAGCATTTTCTTTAGGAAGTGATACTGGCACTTTTGAAGGGGGTTTACAAACATGATAGTCAGTGCCAAAAGTGAAACCATACTCATTGTTTGAAAAATTGGCCGGATTTTGGCCAGACATTGATTTTGGCAGGTCAACGACATCCACTGGCAAAATCAATTTTGGATGTATCACCGATCTTCGGTGGAAAATTCGCCAAAAATCAGTAATTTTCTGTAAGGCTGTATTAGACTGAAGAGTTCCTCAAAAGTGGTCATTCCCCACATCCCCAGCCAACTACAGCCCATCTTAATAGGCAATTCTCCACCTCCAAAGACTACTGGTATTAGTTAATTTCCTACATCAATTATGCTCACATTGTTTGCAAGACCATTTAGTTTACCAGTTTCCAAGCCTATTAAATTCGCCTTGTTTACCTTAATTGGCTCAACTTTGTAAGTGTTTAAACCCATTAAGTTGCCCGTCCTTGTTTAATTATCTTAATTGTATGATTATATGTGTGTTTATGACTATCCTTAATAGAAATCAACCATATTGCATGCCTTTTCATTCAAAAACCATAGAATAATCAACCTCGTCTTATAATCATTAATTTATAAGTATCATAAGACTTTTCGAAAATAGCCAGCAATATCTACAAAATGTATTTGATATCTCAGCTAATATAATGTTTGACACGATAGCCAAATCCGATATTGCAAACCTTGACCATACTTCTTATTCTTCCACCTTATCCTCTGCGGGGTCAAATCAGGACATAGATCTTCATTTAGGGTGGGTCCACATGATTCTTAATTTTGAAACCATACTGTCTGTCTGCATTATAATACCATGAACAGCAGCATGGTCATGCCACTACATTCCAGAAAAGAGCCAAGAAAAATTGGCAAAGAGCCAGACGTCTTTCCTGAGTCCCTGACCCCAACCAGACACCTTTTCTCAGTGTATGACCACAATCCTATTCTTCAACCATGCTTCAAGCTGGAAATGCAGGGCCAAGAATCCCTCTAGATGATATAATTTCATGGGCAGTTCAAAGTAAGCTCCTAGAGCTATGGATCACTAAATTAAGAAGTAAGAAAGCTCAATTTTTAATTTTTACAGCCTGTGTGACTAGCATATGAATGTGCCTTACCTGCTCAAGAACTGAGATCAGCTCCATGGAAGTGGCTTTAAACTGTCGTGCTAATTGTGCAAATTCTGGATCTTGTTCAGTTTGCTCCAACTCTGTTGAGGTCCAAAATTAAGGAAAAAGATCAGCACTTGGGAGGGTATAAAACAAAAAAACAGCATGCATGCACATTTCAACAAACTACCAAGAACGATACTTAATGAATATTTTTTACCTCTTTCTGATTAACCATTTAAGAAATTTCAAAAAATTAAGGTCGCATACTATGCATGGCATGAAATTTGCAGCTAAGCAAACTCTCAAATTGCATGTGAGATGAAAGTTCCTAATTTAAAAGATGAAATTTTGAATATAAAGATCAGTTGAGAGTTGCCAAGGTTGTGAATCGCGAGATGGACACTCAATGTGAAATGAAAATGAAAACTTGCTATCTGTGAAAAGAATGTAGAAAATTAGAAAGGACTACGGTATGAAGCTATTTGGCTTGATCAAGCCTCACCAGGTTTGGTCATATCAATGCGGGATATGCGAGCAGTGTAATATGTTCCCCTTGAGCTGAGCTCTTGAACGTTAAATCTACACAATCCTTCCAGAACAACCATATACGTCACTCTCCCACTCGGTTTCTCGACACCACGGGAAAGATGCAAAGCTCTGGCAGCAACTCCTCTACAATTGAAAATAATAACGACGGATCACAATTGCGGGGATCGATGACGAAAATAAACACCAAAAACAACAAAACAACAGAGTAATAACCAAAGAAAGAAGATTAGTCACCTTTTATGCCAATGAATTAGCTCCTGCTGACTCTTGCCATCTTGTTTGGTAGATTCGGATGAGACAGATGTGCCCTTAGGGCTCTGATCCCCTGCTCCTGAGCGTACAACATAGCCATCAAATTTCCCCCGCGAAAAAATTCAAACGAATCAATAGAAAAGAATTGAATGCCTTGACCTTCAAAAATTCACCTGTTGACAAAATAGGATCCAATGAATCAGTCTCGGCATCTCGAACAGGAAGAACACCAATCAGTCCCTTCTCTTCCCGCTGCCACAGCTCCTGCTCCACTAATTTGACACTGCAGACAAAGAACCAATTAAAAACCAGTCTTAGCTCAAAAACACCTAAAGAATCCAACTTTGAGCAACTCCTGCTCCAAACCAAATCAGATACAAACCAGTCAAAACACCATATAAAAAAGCTCCAAATCCCCCAATCAAGATCACAAAAATTTCCCAAAAAAATAAATCTTCTCATAGAAAACTTCCATCAATTGTACACAATAAAAAAAGAAGGCCAATCCTCCCATAATCACCAAAAACCACACAAAACACTGTCATCCAATTCAAACTGCTAAAAAAAAATCATGAATTCTCACACCATATCTAAACAAGACACCACCTTCCCACCACCAAATTCTTCAAAAAAAAAATAATTTTTTTGAGCTTCCCCCCAACATTCCACAATCAATAACCTTCCATAGCTCAAAACAGGATCCTCGAAAAAAAAAAATCGAGAGGGGAAGCGGGGGATGCGGAAAAAGGACCTGCTGGGGAAAGTGCAGCGGATGCGGATGATGGCGCCGGGAAGGAGGACCTTGTTGCGAAAGGGGAGGATGGCGAGGCGGGTTGGTAGCTCCACCGATTCGGCCATGGCGGCTTCTCTACTACTCCTCTTTGGGAGGTGGAGGCGGTGGATGATCTCGTGAAGAAGAAGGAGATGCAGACGAGAGATTTTGTGGCCCCGTTTATTATTATGTCCGCCATACCTTACCACCACCGTTTGTTTGCCCTTGCACCCCCCCACACCTACCATTATCATTTATTTATTTATGCCAGCCAACCAATACATGCAGATGTATTTTTTATTCCAAAAAACCAAAATCATACTCTTGGGCCACGTGTATTTCTGTTATGGATAATAGATAGAAATATATATATATATATATATATATATATATATATATATTCATTCGAGAAGAAATTTTTTCTTGTTAAAAGAATATGTAAGTCAATTAATATATTAATAACCAGACAGGGTGTTGCAAAATACCCAACCAACATTAGAAATAGATTTTAGTTTTATAAAAACATTAGAGATATGTTTTAAATTTAAAATAATTAAATAAATAAATAAATTACAACAACTTAATATATTTATTTATTATTATTTTATATTATTTTGATTAAATCTCTTACTCTTCACCGAAAAAAATGAATTTTCATTCCTTTTTATTAATTAATAAAAATAGATACAAAGAAGATTGCCTTTTATGACAGATAAAATTAATGAGATTTTGGAACTTCTTATTTTTATAGGCACAAAAGGTGTTCACTTTTATTAGTCTACAAATGAAAATCTGTATTCCTCATATGAGGCCAAACAATTATATGTGATGAAAATGGTTTTTTTTATGTTGTTATTTTTAGTAATTAATTGCTTAAAGAAAAAGGTATATGTGCAATTTTAAATGTAATAGAATTGAATATCACAAAAAATATTATATTTATCTAGATATATCAATACAATGGAAAAGTTTATTCCGATTGCATAGAAGTGTTTTTATACAGTACCTAATATTGACTCACAAAAAAAATATTTATGTACTATCTGCTAAAGCAAAAAAATATTGAGGTAGTAGCTTCTAACTTTTCCATTTGTTTATGTTATGAATTTTTGGACAACTGTTAACTTGCATTTTTTAATTAATTATCAAATATCATCTCTTGTTTACATGTTGTTAAAAAGAATTTCCTAATTAAAGAATCCCTTGTGTTCTATATATGATCATGTGTTTGTGGTACAATGATTTATAGTAAAATAATCTTTAGTAAAGTCTTAGAACTAATATTACCTATAAGATCCAATAATTAACGAAATATGCACGAGTAATAATACTCATTTATTATTAAAATTTTAAATGACGACTTTATGATATTTAATAAGGGATGATTTGGTTACTTAGGATTGATTCTTGGCTCTTACAACTGTATTGGCTATAAGACTTTATAGTAGATTATTATTCTAATTTTTATTTATCAAAAATAATTTTAGTACTTTTATTCCCTCGTCAAGTATTTATTTTTAAAAAATTAATTCTATTCGTATTTTAATTAAACTTCAAACTTACTTGATGCTAACAACTTCTACATGTAAAAATAAAATTTGTCTACACGAAGTCCATGTTTCCGCAAAGAAAGTACTTATAATTTATTTGGTCACCTAACTTTCATTTTTATTATTATTAGCTAGCACTGACTTAATATATTACCTTACAAGATTAATAATTAAGTTATGGTTAAGCTATCGCTATCAAGTTTTTAATATATTATTTTATTATTATATAAAAGATATCATGGTCTACTAAATGCCTCGCTTGGGTCTACTCAATCATTGAGTGAAAACTTCATTAATTATTATCATAAACATTATCTTACAAAATTTCTATTAGCAACCCTCGGATTTGAGACCGGTTGGTAGGAGATGGACGGTCCAAAATGGTTGATGGAAGTCAGCGAGGATTTCTGGAAGGTGTACCCAAATAGTCAGGCGGGTCCACGTTCGAGTCCATATTGGCGGTGCCGTGTAGCTTGGAAGCTTCTCTACGCGTGGCTCCTTGCGGGCTCGACTCGGACGCGTTTTGGAAGGAGCGTTTTGACCAATTGTTTTGTCCGGGTAAAGTGACTTGGCGGTCCCACACTTAGTATGCATGAACTATAACTCACATTGTTTATATATGTTATAATTTTCATTTTAAATTATTTAGTAGGTCATACTATTAAAAATTTAATATAAAAAATATATAAAATAAATAATTAGAGTATTTGTAGATTTTAAAATCAATTTAATACATTTAGTCTTTTCATCTTAAACTATCAAAGTAATTATAATAAAAATTAAATTTGAAGTATCTTTAAACTTGTATATTTTGAAAAAGTCTAAAAATATATTATATTGATGCCAAAAAAAAAATAAACCTCTTAGTTATATACTATTCTTTATGAATAAATAGACACCATTGTGTAGAACACACTAAAAATGATGTGTAACTCACACATGCTGTATGAGGTATAACGTACCTTAATTTTTTCTATTTTAGCCTACTAATGTCCACCTACTTACTAGAGATTCCTTTGAATTGAACACAGATTTTTTATCACACTTCTTAGCAAATTTAATGTCATGTTTAAGTCAATTAGTCTATTAATATTTAAACTAAAGTAGAGATTCAATAAAATTAGTTTGTATTTTTATATACTTGTTTATATAATTTAAAAACAAACATATCTCATAATATTGCATGAAGTATAATATTCTCGTCTATGTTATAAAACATGGTGTTTCTATATAAAATTTTTTAAATTAATTTTAGGCATATTATGTTTAAAACTTCAAAAAACAATATATAATTTTTTCACAAAATATCAAGTTTCAACCATAGTTGTAAAAATCGGAATCGAAATCGGAATCGGTTTTCGAAGGAGTCAGAATCGGAATCGGAATCGGTCTAAATCGGACAGGAATCGGTTCAGTTGAATCGGCCTGAATCAGTCCTATACAAAAATTTTAACTTAATCAAAATTAGTGGGTTATTAGTATAGAATATGTCATTTTGATGTAATTTTCATGTTATAATGTGTATTATATTTTATGATATTTTTTCATATTTTTTTGGATTTTTTTAAAATTATTTAGAGTTAGTTATTATTTTTGACTCGAGTCGGAGTCGAGTCAACTTTTAATTACGAGAATGCCACTTATATTTCATCCCTTTTCTCCCCCGCCGCCGCCGCCCGCCCCGCCGCCCCGCCTCGCCGCCCTGCATCGCCCCGTCGCCCCCTGTCCCGCCCCGTCGCCGCCCTCGCCGCCCTATTGCCCCGTCGCTCCCCCCTCCTCGCCTTCCGCCCCGCCGCGCAGCCCCGAAGCCGCCCTCGCAGCTCGCCCCGCCCCGCCTCGCCGCCCGGCCCCGCCCTCGCAGCTCGCCCCGCCCGCCTCGCCGCCCGTCGCCTCCCTCGCCGCTCGCCCTCACCTCCTCGCCGCTCGCCGTCGCCACCCCGTCCCACGCCGCCGTTGCCCCCCAGCCCCGGCCCCCTCCGGTCGCCCGTCGCCGCCCCTGCCGCCTCCCCGCACGGCCGAGCCGCGAATCGGGTAAAATCGGTTCGAATCGGCCGATTCGCAGACCGATTCGAGCCCGACCGATTCACGTTATTTTTTAAATCGGATCGCCACCGATCCGATTTAAATCGGCCAATTCCGAGTTATGCAACAGTGATTTCAACTTGATTAAATAGAAACCAAATGCAACTTGATATAAGCTGGAGATAAACTTCAATCTGGCTTTAATTTATTTAGTCCAACATTGACTCAAAATGAACTTAAATAATCTTTGAGCAAAACTTCACAACTGCTAATAACACCTAAATCTTTAGTTGCGTGACCCTAATTTTTTTAAGAGGTTAGGTAGCATGGGCTGGCCATTGCTTATAATTTCTCTAAGTTGACTCTATTTTATGAATAAATATGTAGTCTAAGTCATAAAATTTAAATTATAAAAACATATCTTATGCCAATAATCCTTCAAATGTGTTATATTAAAATGATATATATGTCACATGTAACACCCCAAATCCGGTTCACGCTCGCAAACTGAACTGACATGTTGCAGTGCCCCGGTTAGGTCGGCTAACCCGAACCTAACTCATGCGGATTAAATCTCGGCGTCTTAAGATGAAGATACAACTTTCAATGCATGGATGAATGCACAAACCCTAACATGGTACTACATGAATGACATGCAAATCAAGGTACACACCAAGACAATCCCGATAAAAATTAATAAAAATTTTGAAATATAACGGACAGAGTTTCCCCTAAAAATGCAATTAGGGGCCACCCTGTCAAATATACATATGTAAATATATATAACCATATATCAAACAATTTCATTCATACAAAATACAAAATCTAACATGTTGTAGCTCATTTTGAAACTTGGGTCTTAACCCACCATGCTTCCATTCGCAATCTATTCGTGTTCACATCATCTCATCCATCTCTTAGCACTTAATTACGTCCTATCATCATATCTTAAGCATTTAATCACATCATATCACTTCTCAGCATTTCATGTCATTCTCAAGATAATAACATCATAACAAAAATATTAATTACCCTATCGACTGACATGTGTGCAAGTAACAATAGTGCTCCTCCGTCCAAGCTGGCTCCTCCAACTCGTGATTATTACCTACATATAGTATAAAAACACGTCAGTAACAAGTGTTACTGGTCCGAAAAATAAAATAACTATAACAAGCTGACTATGAGAGAAAACTCTCATATGAAAGAAAATATCATATACTCTTCATGAACACTCTGAAGGGCACTACTGAGGAGCCACTGGGCTGTAGAACCCATAACATCCCTAACTGACTGATCTGTTGCTGCTGATACCTCTTTCGGCATTTTCTTACTTCTTTTCTGGTCTCTAATCCTAAGCCCTCTCCTTACCTACATATCTCTCCTGGCCTTGAGCACGAAGGTCGAGTACTCTCAAGCAGTCGCCTTTAGTACCCTTTAAACCACAAGTCCGGACATGCACTATACTAAATAGTACCCGTAAACCTCCACGTTCTCCAGGTGTGAGGAACTCAAATGCGGAGTTTTCAGGATCCCTCGGGAATGGAACAGTCCGCTGCACTTGTAACACCCCAATCCGGTTTACTCTCAACCCGGACCAGAACTGTTACAAAGGATCGAACTACTCGTAAACCGATTAAGTTGGCTGACCCAAAACCTAAACGGCTACGACATAACCCTCTCGACGTCTCAAGATGGAGCACGCCGCTAATGCGCAAACAGTATATGAATGAGATGCAAAACCCTAACAGGATACTACGTGAATGTCATGATAATCACCGCACACCAAAATAATTAAAACAGCAATAAAATTCATAAAACCTGGAATAAAACGGACAGAGCCTCCCCTAAAAGTGCAATAAGGGGATGACCTGTTAAAATACGGCACAATATATATATATATATATATATATATATATATATATATATATACAACAATTTATATCACACTAGACTTCAAATCATCCACACATATTGTAATTGGCATCTCGCCCACCTGCAATTCATGCTCATCATGTTTTTGTTCATTTTCAACTCAACATAGCTGATCATTCCTGGACATTGGAACTTTTCCAAAACATTTCTAAGAAAATTCATACATTTCTAAACAAGATCTACAAGTCTCATAGCTCATGCATATGTACACAACCATGTATATCACAAGCATCATTCAACCCACATCATATCTTACGCAAAAGTCGGCGCGGCGCCAGGTATGCGTGTGCAATGCAAGCGCTACTCCTTCGTCGAGGCCGGCATACACCAATCATCATCCTCACCTACATATAGTAGAAAAACGTCAGCAACGGGTGTCACTGGTCCGGAAATAACTAATATCAAACTGGAACATGAGAGCAAACTCTCATGGAAAGCAAACCATCATATATATCTTCCTCAAGAACTCTCATAAGGGCAACTACAGAGGAGCCGTCGAGCAGCTGACTCAACAGCATCCCGATCTATCTGGTACTGTGCCGCTCACGACACTTCTTTTTCAGTACTTCACGTAAAACTTTTATCCTAAGCCCTCTCCGAACCTCCATATTACTCCTGGCCTTGAGCACGTAGACCGAGCACTCTCAGGCAGTCGCCTTTAGTACCCTTTGAACCACAAGTCCGGACATGCGCTGTACTAAACAGTACCCGTAAACCTCCACGTCCTCCGGGTGTGAGGAACTCAAACGCGGAGTTGTCAGGATCCCTCGGGAATGGAACAGTCCGCTGGCACTAATCCAGAGCCCGCTTTGACTGGCACGGCATCCGCTCATGGTACGTGCAGTCGACTCATCTTCTCTTGTCTCACTGAAAACTCGATAAAACTATTTATAGGGCTGGGTCGGGATTTATTATAATAGGCCCGAAGGCAACTTGAGGTGGATCTTATTTTCGAAAACAAACTCGAGGGATCTCATCCTCGAGGGTTATTAATTCCGAAAACCATCGACCAGGTGACCCGTGTTAGGTGGGGTCCAATAAATCATCCACCTGACACGTCCTACGATCAATAAATCAAATCACCGATAGAATAGAGCGATAAAACCTGAGAAGCGTGTCCTAACGGACCTGTCAGAAGCTCCAAGCGCAGTCTCGTGCCTAGACGGCGAGCTCCTGCAACGAACCTACATGAACATAACTATTTACTAACGCCCATACATATATGATGCACGCCTATATAACTAATATATCCACATGCATACAATCATCTAATCAAACATGACAATCATCTCGACAATTACCCTACATCTCTAATTGTCAAGCAAGTTAATAATTTTATCATTTCATATGTTACTTATTACCTAGCACTTTTAATTCCAATTTCAAAGCATACCTATTCTAATTAGGTGACAATGGTTTAATCAATTTAATCTGTTTAACTTAATGCTAGCATGCAAAACCTAATTCATACAAATTCATAAATTAACTAGTTAACAAGCATTTAATTAACTATTCAATGGTTTACTAACAATTTCATTAGTGAGCATTTACATCATACAACACAATTTACGCTAATCATCACATGTTTATCATAATCACGATTAATTAAACTAAAATCATGAAGTTAATACAATTAATTCTAATATGCTACCATGACCACAACATGTATGTAATAATTCTAAAAAAGAAGGAAGAACCACCTCGCGATCGGCGCTGAAATCGGTGCCGACGGACGAAGGCGGTGAAGGCGAGTCGGCGGTTTTCCGGCGACTGTGCCGGCGGTTTTCCGGCAGTTCCGGTGGTTTTCCGGTGACTGCTCCGGCGAGGCAATCGGAGGTAGGGGTTAGCACCGTCTCGGTGAGCTGAACCCAATGGTGGTGACGACGAGGGCAGCCGCGGCGGCGATGGCCACCGACGGCGGCGTCGAGTGCGGTCGGGGCGGTCGGCCGCTCCGATCAGACCCACGGCCAGCCTCGACGGCGGCGCTAGGCAGGGGGGAAAGGTAGGGGAAGTCGAGGGGAGAAGCTCCGACGTCATGGCGGCGGCGGTCCGGCGCAGACGGCGGCGGAATCGCGTCGGGAACGGCAGGAAATCGAGGGCGATTTCCGGCGTCGCGACGGCTGGACGGTGGCCGGGCGTGGTCGAGGCGGCAAGGCGACGGCACGACCGGGCTGGGCGGCGTCGATCGGCGGCGAGGTGGCGTCGACGGCGGTGGCAAAATCTCAAGGGCGGCGGCGGTGAAAACGCGGGTTGGGGGAGGAAGATGAGAAGTATAGGGGGTGGCAAAGTTGTAAATAAGACTTGACTCGACACCGGCTCGAGTCAAGAATGATAACTGACTCGGAATAAATCCTAGAAAAATCTAGAAAAATTGGGAAAAATCCCATAAAATCAAACAAAATATCACAACATCCAAATGACATGTCGTATAACTAATAACCCACCCGAATACCATCTAACGCGTCCTAATGCGTTATTCGGCCTAAACTAATTCTACGGTCACAACATAAAAATAAAATAAAATCATCAACTGTATACTCTCATATCTACTGATAACTCAGTCTGCTGATGCGTATCTGACGCTATCATCGATACTTGGGTATACATAAACCCTCATAGCACGTGCACACGGTCGGCCTCGGCCCCGCACACGTGTTCTGAAAGCTGAACCGACTCAAACTACGGTCAAACCGACCGGCTAACGACTATAAAACCCTGACTCGTGTCGTGGGTTTTACAGCACTAATCCAGAGCCCGCTTTGACTGTCACGGCATCCGCTCATGGTACGTGCAGTTGATTTCTCCATCTCTTGTCTCACTGAAAACTCGATAAATATATATATATATAGGCATGGGAAAGGATTCATGTAATAGGCCCGAAGGCAACTTGTGGTGGATCTAGTTTTCGAAATCATCCTCGAGGAGTTATTAATCCAGAAAACTATTCGGTTAAATGGCCCGAGTTAAGTGGGATCCAATAAAACACCACTTAAGCCTGTCCTGCAAATAATAAAATAAACATACAATAGAAAAGAGCGTAAAACAGAGACGAGTCCTAAATGGACCTGGTAGAAGCTCCAAGCGTGTCATTGCGCCTAGGCGGCAGAGCTCCTACTTTGGACCTACACATCAAAACTGAATACTAACGCCCACTAACTAAATGATGCATCAAACTCAATGAACATCACACACAATGTAATAATCATCCGTCACAATCAACAATCAATAATCATAAGTACGAAAATAATTCTAATTCAACCTATTCCTACCAATTTTATTGTATTTTTCCTAAGTTACATCGTACTCGATTATCATGATCAAATTTACTTTACTTCATTAGATCACTTAACCTTCATTCCATGTAATTCACATCATGCACATCTTTACTTCATTCATAGTCTGGTGTTCATCATGACAACTACTCAATTCTAGCATGCTATGCTAACAATCATCATCAATTTTAAATAATCAAATCGGAGGTAATTATACCTCACTTCGTCGGCAATCGACGACGGCTAGGGTTTTGTCGCGCGTCTTAGAGCTCGAATTCGGCGCTCGTCAGTGTCCGAAGTTCGATCGGGATCAACTGGATGAGCACCGCAGAAGATCCGGTGAATTCCAGCGAATCTGATTTTCCGGCAGTTTTCCGACAGGTTTCAATAGTTTTCCGAGCAGCTTCCAGCGGTTTTCCCGCGACAGTCGCTGACAACGTCTACTGGCCGGATAGCAATGGTATTAGGTACCATTGGAACCAGTTTGGCGAGCCCGACGTGTCTATGGCGTCGACATCGCTGGTGGAGGTGGCGCCTCGCCGAAAAATGGCTAAAATAGGGGTGGCGGCGATGGGTGACTAGATCCGGCCGGCCTGGGCGGCGATAGGCTCCGCTCCGGTCAGGGAGGGTCGTGGGTTGGTCGAAGACGTCAAGGCGACCAGTTGATTGCGGCGGCGATGGTCGCCGACAGCACGATCGGCGAAGGAAGCGCGACGCGGGCGCGGTGCTAGTCGCCGCGGTCCGACATCGTGGAGGCTGAATGGCTGCCGGGTCTGGTCGGGGCAGCACGGCGACGCCGTGGCGGGGCTAGGCAGCGTCGATCGGCGGCTGGGCAGCATCGACAGCGGCGGCGAGACAAGCGGAGGGTGGCGCGGCTAGGGTTTGGACGGGGAAGAAAGCATTGGGAGGGAAGAAAAGGGTTGGTGGCAAACTTGTAAATATTACTTGACTTGTCTCCGGCTAGAGTCAAGAATAATAATTAAGTCGTATTAAATCCTTAAAAAAAATCGGGCAAAATCCCATAAAATCAAACAAACACCAAAACATCCTAATGATATGCTCTAGAACTATCAACCCACCAAAACTGCCCGTAACGCGTCCTAACACGATAAACGGCCTAAAACTAATTCTACGATCCACTGTATATAAAAATAAAAAAAATAACTGGCATACTCTCATATATTCTGATAACTCATTTTGTTCTGCTGTGTTCATGACGTTATCATCATATACTTGGGTATGCATGACCCTCATAGCTCATACACGCGTCTGGCGTCGGCTCAGTACACGCGTTCTGAAACTGACTCGACTCGAAAAAAAACGGTCGAACAGACCGGTTCTGAATATAAAACCCTGACTCGAATCGTGGGTTTTACATCACACCCCAAATTCGGCTTACTTGCAAATAGAACCTGAATGTTATGGGTCACCCAATTAATTTGGCTAACCCGAATAGACCTACTGTTGGCGTTTTAAGATAGAAAATAATCATCACGATGTATGAATGAAATATTTGATACCTAACATGATACTACATGAATGTTATATCAACCAAATCACACAAAAAAATAATCACGATAAAAATCAATACAATTTCTAAAATAAAACGGTCAGAGTGTCCCCTGTCAGATTATGGACAATATAAATATTTAATAAAACATTCACATAATATTTTCATTCAATTAGTTCTAAGTTGAGCCTTGACTCAACTACTAATTTATACTTATTTTACATTATTGAACTCAGTCTCAACCCATTTGTTCATTTTTGTTTACATTTACTTTTTTAGGTTGGGTCTTGACCCACCTATTGATTACATTCAAATCAAAACATCTTTACTAACTATGTATATCCTTGTGACATAATTCATAATCAAAATCACATCATGTGGGTAGTAACGGTTCTCTTCACTAACACAAATCATGTCATTTCATCGTTTTCATCATAACATTTTCACCACCATTAATTTCACTATTACAATATCATAATTAGAAATACTAAGCATTTTATCGTCTAACATGTGTGTGCAAGAAACATCTCTACTTATCCGTCCAGGCTGGCACATCCATATCCTTATCATCACCAATATATATAATAAAGACACGTTAGTAGCAAGTGTTATTTGTCTAAAAATAACTATAGCAATTTGTCAAATAAGAGCCGACTCTCATTTGAAATAAAACCACATATATCTTTTGTTGAACTCTCATAAGGGCATTTACTGGGGATTCATCAGGTTGCAGACCTGATAGCATCCTGAACTGACTACTTTGTTGATACCTCTCTCAGCATTTTCTCATTTTTTTGATCCCCCGGGACTACTAGTATATCCTAAGCCCCCTCATGTCCTCCATATATCTCCTGACCCTAAGCACGAAGACCAACTACTCTCAGGTAATCACATTCAGTACCCTTCGAACCACATGTTCGGACGTGCACTATACTAAATAATACCCATAAACCTCCACGTTTCTCCTGATATAAGGAACTCAAAACGAGGAGTTGTTAGGATCCTTCGGGAATGGAACAACCCTCTCATTAATCCAGAGCCCGCTGTGAGTGGCACTTGCACCCGCTCATGGTATGTGCGAGTTGGTTTCACCATTTCTCGTCTTATTGAAAACTAGATAAAATTATATATATATATATATATATATGGCCTGGGAAAGGATTTATATAATAGGTCTAATGACAACTTGCAGTGTATCTTATTTTGAAATCATATTCGACTTAATGACCTGAGTTAAGTGGGATTCGATAAAACACCTCTTAACCCGTCCTCCAAATAATAAATGAAAACATGATGGAATAGAACGACAAGCAGAGATGAGTCCTAAATGGACCTGGTAGAAGCTCCAAGCTAGTTCTTACCCTTAGGAGGTGAACTCCTACTCCGCACCTGCACATCAAATTTAAATGCTCACGTCCAGTATGATGCATGTATACTAAATCCAATTACATCTACTCATCATCATATCATTTGAAATATGCAACATCAATTACATCAAAATCTCAACCAATATCATCCAATCATTATTAGTACACGATACTAGTATTACATACACCAATTATAAATATATAACAAATAGTTCATCAAATTATATTTACCCGTTAATATCTAAATAGGAATTACATTTTTACCATTTCATGAGCAATTAGACAACATTAAGAAAATTTTTGTTCCAATCGTATAATCAATTTACCAACTATTTAGTGACGTACATGCTTTAGTCTAATTCATCCTCATTGTATTTTATGATAACAAGTTATTAATAATCAACCATAACATCTTTATTAGGGTCATAATAATCAAGTCATATGCAATTCTACCATTCCATCATCAACAATCATTGCATCATAATTAATGAATGCATCATGCTAATTATTCATAAACCATGCCGTTAATTTTAAATTAACTATACCTAGCAACGGTGGTGACGATCGACAACGACTAATAGTTTGGCTAGGGTTCAACAAGGCTACGAGGGTTCGACTCAATGTACGGCGAAACGCAAAATCCTAAAAAGGCCCACGAGGGACGACGATGATCGTCGGCAACAACACACAAGGCCGACGGTAGTGTTTTGCTACCTACAGTCGAATAACAAGGGAGATGGAAGGAGTGGTCCCGCCAGACACAACAAGGTGAGAAGGTTGGCGTGACTCCAAAGACCCAGCACGGTGGTGGCGTCTTCTGCTTCGACGACCCACTGGAGAAGAAGATGGTCGTGATGGTGGCGGCTCAGTGAGGAAGAGAAGCACATCGGGAAGAGCTTGACTAGGCACCCACGTGGGTGAAACAACCAGGGAAGAAGATGACCTAGGTCAGGCTACGCTTGGTCGACGGCTACGAGGCCTAGAGAGGCACAATACTACCCGGTGAGGCAAGAACGGTGGTGGATTTGGCATCCACGAGTGGCTCTTTAGGTGGGCTGGGTCTTGACGGCAATGAGGGAGGAGGCAACGACGAGGTGGCAATGGTGAGGTGTGCGGTGGCGAGGCCGATAGCGCTCCACAATTGATGAGCGGCGACAAACTCGGTTAGGGAGGAAAAAGATAGAGAAGGAAAGGAGGATGGGAGGCTGGGGTCAGTGGCACTGGCCAGTGGCAAGGTCGCTAGTGCTGGTGGTCGGGATCATAGTTGCAAAAATCGGCTGATTCCACTCGGAATTGGCCAATTTTACTTAGCTTGGTACAAAACCGAGTCAAAATATGGCTGAATCAATTTGGCCAAAAGTTGGACCTTGAATCTGCCAATTCATTCTGGGGGAGACGGGGTGAGGGGCTCAGTGGGGACGGGGCAGGAGGGGAGCGACAGGGGTGGGGGGGGCGGTGCCGGGGAGCAATAGGGGACGGGGTGGGGGGGGGGCAGACCGGGAGGTAGGGAGATAGGGGAGGTCAGAGGGGGCCCAGGAGGCGGGGGTGGAGATCCGGTGGCGGGGGGATGGGGTAGGGGGAGACAGGGATGGGTGGAGACGAGGGGAGGGTGGGGGTCGGTTGGGGGGTGACCAGGCAGCGGGGGGACGGGGTGGTGGACGGCGAGAGACAAGGGTGGATGGAGACGGGGGCGGTGATCTGGCTATAAACCATGAATCCCCACTATACTTATATACTAGATCTTATCCCAATAAATATTGAATATAGGATTAATTTAGAAGATATCGCAATTCACTTACCATAAAAAATTTCTGCCCTTGAAATTTCTACCCTTAACTGTAGGTCTAAAGGCTCACGTCTAAACTAGTTTGTTGGTATTGGATGTTAGACTAAAATGGGAGGTATTACATATCATGTAAATTCTTTGTCAACATTTTCTTTCTTGACATGTGTTCTCAAAGTTTAGTCGATTTTATAATCACCTCTTGAAAATTCGATCCACGGACTAAGGATAGTCTTTAAGTCATAATACCAAGTTGAAAAATTATTCTACATTGAATTTCACGCCATACTATTGACTATCATCTCAATCAATTTAATAAAAAAGGTTTCTAGAAGCATGGGAAAATGTATTAAAATGAATTTTGAAAGTCGATTTATATTCTTAATTTGTACTATTAGATCTTAATACAATTAATTAGAACTAAAATAAGAATAAGAAATATCTGGATCGATGTAGGATCTCTAAGTCTTCAATCTGTCTTCCAAGTTTTCCAAGATCAAGGTTTGATTACTAGAACCAAAACTATTTTCACAACCTCTCTCTCGTTCTATGTAATTTTGTAAAATAATGTTTTTCATCTTCTAAAATTATATGTTTGTATCATTATATAGAAGAGATGATAATTGTCCTTCTTAACGGATAAGGATATGTATATATCTATATATAGATTTACATGAAATCTATTAGATATATTTATTTAGATTTGGATGGGGCACACAATTATGTGTGTATCTCTATCATATATGTCAACATTTCTCACTTGCACATAATGGAAGATATTCTTAATTTATGGGTGCAACAAAATCTAATTGCAAAGAAGTTCATACAACAAGTAGGTCATACGACCTACAGAAACAATAGAAAGTAGAAGCACAAAAAGCACCCGTTAAGGATACTTAATGACTTAAATGTTTACGTTGTGCCCTAGACTATAGTGAAGATTATATATCCCTCAATAATTTTTACTTCTCTAGTGTTATCTACCTTATTTAGCCACAAAGACATAATAACAGTCATGACTTGGATACATTTTTTAAAATAGTCTTCCTTTCACATATATAGTACTTTTGATAACCAATTATCATTATTTCTTAAACAAACCACATATTGGTGAATCATCTATAGTTGTAGGTAGTATACTAAAGAAAATAACTTTAATTAAGTATGAATTCAGCTTCACCCATGTCCTTTTATTTCAAAATTGGAGGACAACCATTCTTTTAGAAATCAGATACTCCATGTTATTCTCAGACTAACCAAATGTCATCAATGTAAAGAGATAGAACTACAAATGAAGTTTTTAAATATTTTACATAAATACAATGTTTCCTCCTCAATCATCTTAAAACCATACAAAATAATGGCACTGTGTGTGGAATCTTAAGTTTCATTGTATGGATGACTGTTTTAGACCATAAATAAAACACTGTAATTTGCATACTTTGTTCTCTTAACCTTTCTCAACAAATCCCGTAGGTTTTTGCATAAAAATTTCTCCATCCAATTCACCGTTTAGAATTGAGATTTTAACATCCATTTGACTGTAACTATAAGAAGTCGAATTGAAGTGAATTGAACAATCGGAGATAAAGTATCTTCATAATCAATTTCTTCTTGTTAGGTATAACTCTTAGCTACTCAACGAATTTTATATCTTTTAATTGTACCATCGGTTTTTCTTTGGATTTTCCAAATCCATTTGTTACCGATTGCTTTTGGCTCTTTAGTAAGATCAATTAAAGTCTAAACTTTATTGATTTTCATTGACTCTATCTCATCCTCCATTACCTTTTTTCACATATCACTAGAAAAACTTGAGAGTACATGCTAGACATTTTTAGGTTCTTCATTGTGAATAGATTGAACCATGTTCATTTCCCCTCGAAGTATTAAAGTTTCATTCTCGATGTCAAATCAACATCAGGGTACTAGAATATGATCACTTGAATGCATTTGTACTAGAATAAACACATAGCTCTTGTAATGCTTGGAGTATCTGATAAAGATACACTATTTACCACACGAACCCAACTTGCCAAATTTGCCAGAAGGATCGTAAACATAAGTAGCAGACCCCCCAAGGTCTTAAATAACTAAGTTCACGTTTACGACCTGCCCATAGTTTATATGGAGTTGAAGATATTGACATGGTTGGTACTCGGTTAAATACATAGGTAGCTGTTCAAAGTGCATCTCTCAAGAATGATAAAGGGAGGTTTGCTTGTGTCATCATTGACCTGACCATATCGAGAAAAGACAACTCTATTTTGCTGAGGAGTGTATAGAATAGACAATTGACAATTAGTTTCCTTCTCTTCACCCCACTTTCTAAACTGATCAGAGAGCTATTCACAGCCTTGATTAGTTCTCAAAGCCTTAATTTTGGTGTTGAGTTGGTTTTCTATCATGTGCTGAAAAAGTTTGAAGCATTCAAATGCTTCGTACCTACAAAGAAATGAGGTACACCACACCAAAACGTGTAAAATCATCTATAAGCGTGGTGAAGTATTGAACATTTAATGGACCACAAATTTTGAAATGAATTAATTGCAATGAATTTTAGCCCTAGTGGCCTTACCAAAAGGCTTTCTACTAGCTTTACCAACTAAGCAATGTTCAAATATAAGCAAATCGATACTAATTAAGGGTTATAAAAGACCCTCACGAACTAATAGCATCATTCGATCTTGTCCTATATGACCTAATCATGCATGTCATACATTTGCATCAACTAAAATATTGCTTGAAGGTGCGATCAATGAATAATTACAGTTTATTTGAGAAGCAAAATCATCAATGTCTAATATAAAGAAATTATCAACATAAATCTAGAACCAAAATAGATATCCCCATGATGAATAGCCATTGAACGACTTTTAAAATTCAAAATAAAATCTATCTCTAGAAG
>JAURVB010013596.1:0-74105 GCA_033002965.1 Piper betle | reverse complement strand
TTACTAAATATTTGGGCTTGATATAATCGTTTTAATAAGTCTTTTTTATTTGGAATAGGATATCTAATCCATTGTAAAACTTTATTTAAAGGTTTATAATTAATGACTAATCTAGGTGATCCTCGTTCAATTTCTGAAGCCTTATATACATAAAAGGCAGCGCATGACCAAGGAGATTTACTTTCTCTAATTAATTTATTTTCTAATAATTTTGTAATTTCCTTTTGACAATAATTTACTAATTCTTGATTCATTTGAATAGGCCTTGCCTTAGTAGGAATTTGTTTATCTGTAAAACCTACTTCATAAGGAAGAGAAACTTCATGTTTTTCCTATTCCAGAATGCACTTGGTAAATCATTACATAGGTCTTTTTCAAATAGGTTTTTTATATCTTTTACCCTATTTTCTATCATTGGGGTTGTTAATTTTGTTTCCAATAATACTTTATTGATTTCATCTTGTAAATATGTTATCTGTTTAATTTTATTCTTTTGTTTATTTTTCATTATAGAAATAAATGTTTGTCTTTTTGGAAATTCTAATCTGAAGGTAATATCCTTTCCCTTAAGATGAGTATGTATTCCTATATCATCTATGTAGAAAGGTTCTATTAATGCCGTAAATGGATTTCCTAAAATGACTTCTGAGCCAATATTTTTGACTAAAATAAAAGTTAAATACATTCTTATATCACTTATGCAGACTACTGCATTAGATAGCTTATAATTAACTTTTAAGCGTTCTTCATTAGCAGCTGATAAGGATTGAGTAGTTTTTTCATAATATTGAGTTGGTATTAATCCTTCCTGGATAATATTCCTATCTGCTCCAGTATCCACTAATGCTAATGTTTCTAGACTAAATTCATTTTTTAAAATGATTTTTATTCTTAAAACATATTTACGAGTTATTGTTTGTTCAATAATATTTAAATAATTTTCCTCTTTAGGAGAGTCTGGCGTTTTAGATGATTCCCCTATATGAAAAGTATTTAAATTTTCAAAATCTTTAAGATTTTCTTCTTCTTCGTCTATGTTGTCAGAGTCTTGATCATGTATTTCATTACTTAATTCTAAGATTTCTATTCTCTTTTTTAATTGAGAAATTTCTGATTTTAATTCATTAACTTCCTTTCTTAGATCATTAATAGTAATAGGTTTTTCTGGTTTCATTCTATTTAATACTTCTGTCATAGTATATGATGGATTTAACTTAGCTTCTACTTGAGGTTTAAATCTTTTTTCATCTTTTTGATTTTTATTAGATTCAATAATTCTTTCCATATATTTCCTTTTTTCCTCTTTATCAGAGATGGTATCTATTATATCTAATAAAATTTCTTCTTGTGCTGTTATTACATTAATTGTAAGTTTATTTAAATCCATTATAGTATTATAATTATCACAGTTACATGAACTATTTTCACTTTCATTATCACTTGATTCTGAAGAATTTATTTCTAATGCCTCATATTCAGAGGTTTCTGTGGATGAAGTTTCTTGAAGTAAATTTAATAAGGATTCTTTTTCTTCATCAGGAATATTTAATTCTCTAATTTTCTTATTTAATTTACATTGGTTACGTGTATGGCCAGTTTGCCCACATTCCCAACATACTAAAGGTTTTGTTGGTTTAGATGATGTAGCAAAGTCTTTGTTTTTCTTAGATGGTTTTTTACTTGACTTTTCTTTCTGGCTGTGATTCTTTCCTAAATTTATTTTTCTTTTTTCTATAAGGAATAAAAGGTCTCTTATTCTTTTTATTTTTATTTCTCCTTTTAGAATAATTATTTGCAGCATACTGAGGAGTTAAATTAGTTCCAAACTGATTACAAAATTCTCCTAATTCTTTTCTACCTAGGAGTTTTTGTTTCTTTAATTGGTTTCTTAATGATAAGTCAGTACATAATTTTAAACCTTCCGCAATTATTATACCTTTTAATTGTCCAAAGGTATAATTTTCGTAAGGTATACTACCATTATTTTGTTCTCTTAAATAAGTTCTAATTTTCTCTGCAAATAGTCTAGGTAAGCCAGAAATAAATCTTTCTTTCCATAGATCTGAACTAGAATCATTTCTTTGATATAACAAGGTTAAGAATGTATCTTGATACCATCTAAAGTGTGTTAGAGTAGGACACTTAATATTCATTATTAACTCTTGTGATCTAGATTGTAATTCTTCTATACTACCTATAAAATATCTTAAAATTGTTTGAATTAATGTATAAACTCCATCTTCTTTTTGTTGATTAGTACCGGGTTCTATTTTAACTGCATTAATAATCTCTGTTTTCTGTTCTTGTGACAGATGATTATCCCACCAACCTTTAAGTTGGCCAGAGAATCCGGCAACCATCATTTCTGCTATTAATTTATCATTATTGTTATTACATCTACAGATTGTAGCGTACATTAACATATTATGTAATAATATAATAATTTGATATTCTGTAAACCCATCTAAATTCCATTCGTAAATGGATTTGCCATTATAACTTAATACCGATTGTACTTGTTCTTCGAACAACACTGTTGCCGGTGTTGGTCTTTGATAATAATTTTTTGTAAATGGCATGGGTTGTTGTAATGATGGTTTAGCTACATTTATATAATCTTTATCATTTATAAATTGATTTGTAAATTGTTGTACTAAGTCTTCCTCCGAATCATTTCTTGTAATTACCTTGATAGAATCTTTTATTTTTAAATTATCTAATTTATTTGTAATTTGTTTTAAAAATTCATTACTATTACTTGTTTTAGTATTGAAATTATAAGGAATAGGAGGAGGCTTAATTAATACAGGTTTTACAACTTTATCTTTTTGTTTTCCATTATTCATATTATCTTCTATTGAGGATAGTTGGGATGCAATCGTTTGTAAGTGCATATGAGTATAATTATTTTGTTTTATTATAATAGATGTATCTTCTGATCTATTAGTAGTATGCACAAAGCTCATAGCTTCTATAGTCCCATATTTAAGATTGCCTACTGGGGGATGTCTACTTGTAATTGTCTTTCCTTCTATCGTTTCCCAAGTACGAGTTTCTTTAGTAACTAATATATGGGGAGATATCAACTGTTTAAACCATTTTTTAAATGGTATTTCATATCCTAAGAGTGTTAAATGATCATAATATAATTCTTTGTATTCAGATAATTGTTCTTTATTAAATGTACTAAAATACCATTTTCTAAAAGTTTTATTCTTCTCTTTCATAAATTCTTTAGAACACTTTTCTCTATTAGGTTCAAAGATTATCATATTAACTTTGAAATTCATATCAGAAAAGGTTGGTTCATCTTCATATAATGCATGTGGTATTTTATTATCAGACATTATAATGCCTGCTACATTAGAACTAGATGCTTGTGCATTAACTTTAGTATATCTATTATCTGTACTATGTCTTCCAAATATGATATTAACATCTCCGTTAGATTCTTCAATAATAGTTTTAGCTGTTCTTTTTTCTATTATAGGTGGTATTATTTTCTCTAATTTCCATGACTCTGGTAAAGTAATTTCATTCCATTGGATAGTTTTAGGAATTTCTATGTTTGCTTTAGTAGTATCTATTTGAAATAAAGTAGTATTTCCTTTTTTAGATACTAATCGAGATCTAGGATTTACTGAGGTCATTGCTTTAAAACATATCCTATATATTAAGCAAATGTTTTGTGATCCTTCTTTCATGTCATATCCCTGTGTCTGCATGTTTAGACATAGACTGTCTTTTAAGTTTGGATCTGACAATGATAAGGAGAAATTGGGATAGCAATTGAAGTAAACTGGTCCAGTTCCTAGACTTGATTCAATAATTCCTAATAATGAGTCTGGAAATTTATTATGTCTTTTATCTCTTAAGCATAAAAGTATAGATGTATTTAGCCCTTCTCTAGTTAAGGGTTTTACCGCTATTTGAACTAATCCTAAATGAATATAGTTATATTCTTTACTTAATTCGTCTAATACCTTAGAGTTTAATAAGGATATATTATTAGTAAAATTTTGTAGACTTATACTATCTTCAAATGTTTTAATTATATATGCTTGCTTAAACTCTATTAGACCCTTTTGATACACTGTAGTAGGTTGTATCTTAGGTATAGTCCATTTATTTAGGTTATGTTCAATATTATTATAAACAAGTTGTTCTGTAATTTTGGTTTTGTCCAGATCTTTTGATTTCCTGATCAATTTCTGGATTAAAGCCATTGGTTGTCCCCTTAGTTTCGCCTTCAGTTAGGAATTTGAGTAGCAGAAACACCTCACACACTGCGACTACGCCAAACCCAGGCTTTGCGTCGACTTACAAGTGAGGTACTGCGTCACCTAACCTTGGTTATACACTAAGGTTTTTACTGTTTGGCTCTGATACCACAAACCGCGCAGGATCTCAAAATCACTTGACACTACTTAAATTTTCAGAACAATTAATATAAACAGAACGTATAAGAACAGATAATAGTAACAGAACAGAACAACAACAATATGAGAACAGCAGAATATTATAATAACTATAAGTAAAGTATATATTTTATTTGTTGTGGAAGGTCAGCCGTAACCGCAACCACTAACATATATACTTTAACTTATTGTATATAAAAGAGGAGAAGAGAAAGTTACCAATTACCAAGCTTTATTGATGATTTTCAACCGTACAATCTCTCTTGGTAAATACTGGTTTACACACTCGTAAATACACAATATAATACTTATACAAACAGTCTATCAAGAAGTACTGTCGTATAGTAGTTAAAACAAAGAGTATAAGTACATGAAAATATACGATGCAATTTGTACAGCGTATTTTACAAAGTCATGTACTAAATGAAAAATACAGAAAACAATACAGTACATACAAATTTTCATACAAACTGTTACACAAACACACACTGTTGAAATCAAACATAAACAGTCACTGTAGAGATCAAACCGGGAAATTTTTTTTTTTCAAACTTCGGAAGAACTGGAAGAACTGGAAGAACTGGATCAAACGAAATCAAAGACTCAAACTCAAACTAAATCAAAGACTCAAACAAGAAGAACTGGGAACAGATGTGTACAAAGGGAGAGAGAGAAAACTCAAATCGACGAAAGCAGACCTGGACAGACGAAGCATGAGAGAAGAGGCAGCGAAGAAAGATGGAAGAGAGCAGAGCGAAAAAACTCGGTCCTCTCAACAAGAAACCAGAACCTTCCTTATATAAGGAAGATATCAGACAGGTGGGCCATCTTCCACAGTAAGTGGGCCCTACACACATTATTTACGAGATTCACCAGAAGTGGGACCAGCAGTGGGACCAGGAGTGGGACCTTCAGTGGGACCAGGAGTGGGACCTTCAGTGGGACCAGGAGTGGGGACAGAAGAGGGACCCACATCAGGTTTGACAGTCTTCCAAGGAGAAGAGTTCCTAGGTGGTATTTGAGTGGTAGACTCTTCGCTAATTACTAGAGTCGGAGAAGGACTTTGTAAAGGACATTTTAAAGCAGAATGGCCATATTGGCCACAACAGAAACATCTAGGACCAAAATCAATATCCCAATCCGGATCAGGAGCCAAGGGACACATTATAGCAGTATGACCACCAGTGTTGCAGAGTTTACAGAACAAATCCGCTTCACTCCAAGGGGATTGAGCAAAAGGTTCTGTCTCTGGGTCCTTGTGCACCTTTTCTTCCAATGTAAATGGGTTCGGGGAAAAATATTGGATTGGCATATTTATATACATTTCACCTCGTATACTGTATACATGAACATCATTGTAACTTATTTGTGCAAATCTCTGGACAAATTCACTACAAAAAATTCCCTTTCTGCCTATATTAAGCCGTTGAGTATATTTAATATTGGTGTGGACTATACAACCATGGAGGAAAGGAAAGTCTGCAATATTTTAAAAACCATGATATATATTTTTTATTAAATTTCTGGACAACCAGATTTTGGACAACAAGATTTATTGATTTTCTTAAATTTCTAGACAACCAACTGTAATGAAATTTTTGATCTCCATATTTTATATTTCTTTCGTATGATTTTAGAATAATAAAACATATCCTTAGAGATTGAATATTAATGAATAACTTCTTGATAAATTAAGAACCAAACATGATTGATTACGCCACAAACTCGAATTTGAAGTACAAAAACATTAATCTCAAATTAACTATTATAATACTTGACATTCTATTGCTCGTGTTTATGTTATATAATAACAGATATAACTTTGTAAAAACATGGCTCTTACTTGATTAAATTAAACGGTTCAATTTGACTCCACTTGAATGTAAGTAAATTAAGTAAGCACTAAGTTTAAGTTGGCATGAAGAAAAAAACCATAAAACTAATTTAAAATTTCAAGAGGTCAATGCTATCAAAAGCACTATATATTCAATTTACTATATGTTAGTACAAATTCAATATATCATTTTGTAAAAATTAATAACATTTTTTTCAAATAGTCTTTTATATTAAAAAAATCATGCATTTTCTTCCTCAACACCCAAGAGAAAATAGGATTTTTTTAACCAAACGAGGGACTACATATCGCGAATGTTTTATTCACAAAATACATTAAATCTATTTTTTCTATGTAATACCACTTTTAAAAGATAATATAATATGTTTGGTCACCTTAAATTTATTAGATTTTACCTATTTTTTCCTACTTATAACCAGACCAAAATTAAAACTTCTAACTTGGGTCTGGGAAATTGAAGATCCATGCATGGGCCCGAGTCTCAAAACTAATGGGCCTAATGAATTACCCGAAAGCCCAGCCCATACATGCAATGCAAGGGCCCATCCGTCGCCACTATAAATACTCGCCAAGCCGTCATATCGCCCGCCACCTCTCCTCTCCCAACCTCCGTCGATCGAAGAACCTAGGGTTTGAGTTGCAGAGTCGGAGCTAGACGCCTTTCACCATGCGCGCCAAGGTACGAATCTGACAATCCTTTTGCTGATTTCGTTTTCTGCGTCGAAAGATGTTTCGGTCGGTGTTTGATTTGATGAAAAACTTTGGGATTGTGTAGTGGAAGAAGAAGCGGATGAGGCGGTTGAAGAGGAAGCGCCGAAAGATGAGGCAGAGGTCCAAGTGAGGCGTCTTCCGATCCGGTCCGTTCTGATCGCGCCTAGTTTTTGCTGTTTCTACCTTTTTAAGTTAAGTAGTCTGTAATCCGTGGGTTTGTAACCTTTTATTCGGCGCTAAACTTGTGTTGGTCACATTTATATTATGTGCGCGCGAGAAGAAGTTCTATTCGAGCTATTTGATGATAATAATGGTAGAAAGTTGCTTGGTTACGTTGATGGGAATTAGTAGGATTTGTCAAATTTTGTTGCGATTTATGTGAATGCGTTGGTAGTTGGTTCCTTTCCAGTTTCCAATTCGAAGGCGCTATCTGATGGACCTATGGTCCAATAGAAGGATGCATGCCACCCTTTTGTAGCTGTGCAACTGTTGTTGTGGTAGATTTGTGTGCTCAATAACTCAATTCTTTTCATTCGGATTGGACTCTGGAGTAGCAAAATTATTATTATGATTTTTATTTTTCGACCATGTTCAATAGCTGAGAGGGTGGGCTTTGGCTGTTAGGCGACCACTGGACCATTTCACTCTCCTTGTAGTGCATTGACATGCCTGCGAGGAGGGCAATTACATGTAGTTGATGTAAATTACAGTATTGATATGATTCTAAGTATCGCTGTGGTAATGCTGCAAAAGAATTAGTTATTTTTTTGTGCTTATTTTCTTCTACATCATGAATTTTACTACTCCGGAAAGATGAGTAAATTTGCGCTGTTGAAGGTTTGGAAGGGCTTGATCTTGTGTGTCTATAGACCAATTTAATTGCATATATTGGTGCAAATTCAGTACTTGGGTCGTTATCACGTATTTTCTCATCACTCTTGTTGCCTGCCTTGCATTCAAAAAACGGCATATCCAGGATGTCATTGAATTCAACTTCTATGTTTATGATCGGTAGATTTCGTTACAAGTACATCAAATCATGCAATCGTTTATATACGATTGCATGATTTTTTAGTACTGTCCGTAGGCTATAAGGGAATGCTGTGCCGCCGCATTTGACATTTGTCTGAAAGCCTTTGCAGTCTCTGCGTTAAACCCACCAATGAACTGGAAATGGTAGCTTCATGTTAGAGTTGAAGTTTTGTAGGCGATTGAAAACGAGGGTGCATGATGAGATGGGAATGATGTTACCTGGTGCACTCGAAACGCAAAACGGACGCCTTGGAGAAAATAGTCTTCTTGCTCCAGAGTGGAGGACTCT
This sequence comes from Piper betle, assembly GCA_033002965.1. Lineage (NCBI taxonomy): Eukaryota > Viridiplantae > Streptophyta > Magnoliopsida > Piperales > Piperaceae > Piper > Piper betle. The sequence goes on along the minus strand of JAURVB010013596.1, from coordinate 65,800 downwards.
TCCTCTAACTGTGACGATGTCTGTAGGATGTAAAATTTCGCTAATCTCATGGAGCACAGTTTTAGCTGCAACAGATAATTGGAATGCGTTTGAGAAGACTAAACTATGGAAGCATATGATTTTGTGTAAATTTACTTCTGCTTTGAGGTTCATATGTATGAGCCTACCGGTTTGATGCTCGTGAAAAATGGGTAACAACCGTAAAATACTGTAAAGATAGAAACATATCAACCAATTTGATAAAACTTTATAATCGGTACTTTTTATGTATTATACCCGCAGTCCGCAGATACTAGATCTATTTAAGTTCCGAAAAAAATGTATCCGATCTCTGCTCGTTTAGATATAATCCAGGGTATTTGTTTTACGTTCTCTATAACAAACCTGACTAATGATTCCTGTTTCAAGCATCCAGACCCAAGGGATCTGAAGATCTCTGTACCTCTTGCTTGCACTATCCCTTGTCTTCTCAACATTATGAATGCTCCTCTCCAGCCTGCCGTTCAAATCCAACGCAGTTAAGGCAGAAATTCAAGTGTTTCATACAAATGCTTACAGATATGTTTCTCACTTGTCCTGTAGAGCTTGGGCCCTTTTAAGAGCTGTTGTCACAGGGAATTGAGGTTTGCTATTCTCTAGAAAGCTTGAAACCTCTGATTCAAGGCTCTTCAGATCTCGGTAGCTGCAAGCCGCTTCCCTCATAGCATCTGCTTTCTTCTCTGGCCACTGAGGAAAATGTTTGAGCACGGCCCTCTCGTCGATCAAGTAGGAAAGTTCATCATCCAGCCACTTCACAAAGGCTTCCACATCTGAGATTTCTGTGTAGCCAGCGTTCTCCACCTCCTTCGCCAAGAAGTGGATGAATTCACCTTGAGTTTCAACGTCAGATTTGATCTAATATAACAACGATAACCAAACTACATATCAGTTCCTTCTGAAATCATATTAGCTACTGAAAACTCAACATCATTGGCTTTTAAAATTAAAGGTGCACCTACTCAGCTGTATTATTAGGTGTGAGATAACATCTTCAGATTTCGACTATTGGGGGCTAACTTACTGCTAGAAGATATGTTGATCGGTTTTCTATCTCTCCGATCATGTTTTTGGGGTTGGCAACTGATGGTAAACCAGTGCTGCCGGTCCTACTATCAGTACTCCGTGCATCTTTCCTCATAAGTAGGCGGTACAACTCAACCACCTCCGGTACTCTCCGGACTGCAGTGGCTGCTCCCCCTCGCAGTTTCATCGGCGGCGGCGGCGGCGGAGGTGGTGCCTTTGATTTACATGTCGTCGCTGGCGACGAAATCATTGTTGGCAAAGTGGGTTTTGGTGGAAGCTTTGGAGTTCTTGGGGACCTATTCTTTGCAGCAATCAGATCTGGGGAAGAGGGTCTACTAGAACAAGTAAAAACCTCCTCGGGGAGGTTGGTCTCCATGGATCCTTTCTCTTGTTGTGACTGATCATTGGCAAGGCTGGTGATTTGTAAATGCTTCACTGGTGAGGACCTCCTCCTTGCTTGAGCTTTTAGGAAGGCCACCTCTCGTTTTAGTTGCTCGTTCTCTTCCTCCAGGCGCCGATTCTTGGCAAGTGCCACTTCCAGCTCTTGCTTGATCAAGGCCAGACGTGGGCATTCTTCCACCATTGTGTAAGCTGCAGAGAGAAAGAGAGGAGAGAGAGAGATATGAAGTGTACACCAAGAAATTCTGGCTCACATTCTCCTATATGTGTATGCATGAGATTGGCTTTCGGGAAATATATTCTGGTGAGAAACTTAACGTAAAAGATTAGAGGACATTTTCAAAGGCAAAAATGCCCATAATCTTATTTGGTATACTATACTATGATATATGCAACTTAATTAATATGTTTTTTTGTTTCTTTCAAAGCAACATGTGACTTAATATGCCTTTGCTTGAGTGTATTCATGACATTTCATTGATCTTCATGTTGTTAGTAAAGGTTGATATTTACTAATTTATGATATTGGGTAATTACAGATTGAGAGTAAGCTGTTCGAGAAAGGTGTGATGTCTTCCCTCATTTATTCAGTGGTCAAGGTGTTACATCTGCTATATCTACATTGCTTTCCGTCCTTTATATATGGTTTGCATCTGGAACCTAACTCAATTGTGCAAATAACTAGCTATGATACTCTTACTTTTGGACCATATATTTGTAACTACGTTGGTGTATATATATATTAGCCCTTCTATGACTGTTCTAGAGAATACTCTAGCTTGCAGTTGGCAGCTTTCTTTGCTAGCTAGAGATCAGGTGGCTGGAAGATATGAGACATGCTTCTTCTAGACATGGAAATGACTTATTTTGTATGAATGAAGCTACTTAATTGGAAAAAGAAAAACGAAAGAAAAAAAGCTACCAAAGATGTGACTTCACTTATATATTAGACAAAGTTAGATTTTGGCTAAAACGCAAGACACTTACGTGGGTATGTGCAAAATCAAGGGAAACTAAGAAACACTTGATGTATGACATCTAGACTGTGACTTCATTACTCTTTTTCAAGGTGATTATCATATGTTTAAATGAAGAAATCACGCAAGACTTTGATTTGATCTAATTTTGATATCATGACTATCCTTGCCATATGATCCTGATTAACTTTGTTTTCACTTTTGCACGAAGATATGGTGGAGGTGAGCACCAAGACACACCTAACGACAGAGCTAGCTGTGAAATGACGGTGGAAGGGAAAGGGAGAAAGGAAATATTCCGAAGTTACATTATTATTCACCTCACTATTACACACCATTTATCAAAATAACATTGAGGCAAGAGAAAGCCGATTTGATGGGTTGGCACTAGGAATTCTCATTTCGCCTAAAGTGTTCAAAGAGACTAATTCCTATTTCAGATTCTACACATCTTCTTCCTCGTGTTGTTTCTAATTCTTTGTTGCTTTCTTTTCATGGGGAATGAAGTAGAAGAAATGTAAATTGGTCGCCGACGATTTCACGGCTTGGAAGTACATGCCGGTTAGGAAGTCAATGTCATTCGAGAGATATTATTGATCTCTCTCACAGGGTATTGATCTCTCTCGCAAGGGAACTAGAACCGACCGGTTTTTGACTTTGTAGCGGTGACATTTATTATGAGAAGTGAGAACTAATGAGAAGCCCCAATAGCTCCCTCAAATTTTCCACATTTTCCTTCGTGTATGTTGATGAGAGTATAGAATGTAACGTTATAACTCAATTTATCAATATTTGAGTGGGGGAAGTATGCATCTAATACTCACTAGTAGCGGTGCTCATTGGGCGAGTATAGTCAAACTTTGCTTAACTCAAGTCTAGTACGTTTGATTTCGAATTAGAGTTAAACTAAAAAGTATTCGAGTCAATTCGAGTTTGAACTAGCGTGATTCATATTTATTTATGTTATTTTTTTATATAATTTATATTAAAATTTAATTTATAATTAAAATATTTCAAGTTTAACATAATTATGTATAAAAGATAATTTAATTATACATAAATTTATTTAAATTTGATATCATATAATTATATTTTATAATTTGGTTATATTTATATAAAAAATTTTAAAATAAATATAACTAAAAATCTTATTCCTCAAATAAAGGATCAAATATCGAGTCGAGCCGAGTTGTGCATATACAAGCGCAAACCGACTCATTTAAAATCAAATTATGCTTCGAGTTGAGTTTTCTTGAGTAAAGTATTGGGCTAAATCGAGTCCAATTGAGCTTTGAACGACCCTACTCACTTGGGAGGTCAACTTCATTAAACTTAATTAAATTATTAATAGTGATTCGGGCTAGTTAGACCTTTGCAATTCAATGAACATGACAACCATTAAAATTTATATTTTGGGGTTATGTAATCACCAAGATGGGAGATCTTCATCAAGCTTTCTAGATCATATATATATATATATATATATATATATATATATTCTTAATTTGATGAATCCATGTTTAGTCATTAGTTTTCTTCAATTTAAATCAGGCTCTACATCCATCAACAAATGTTTCAAAATAGAGAACATATTATATAAGCTCTTTTCAAATGTGTAAAACCCATGACTCAAGTTAGAGTTTACATTTATAAACTAGTCGGTTCAACCATTGGTTCGAGTTGAATCAGTTTCATGAACCGCATACTGAGTTGAGGCTAGCCGTGACTTATGAACGATGAGGGTTAAGTGTACCTGAGTATATGATGATAGCATCGGAAAAATAATGAGAAATGAGTTATCAGAGTATATGACAGTATGTAGTATTTTTTATGTATTTAATTGTAGAATTGTTTTTAAGTCGAATAACACATTAGAACGTGTTACATAGTAGTTTGGTGGGTTATTAGTTATAAAATATGTCATTGTGATGTTATAACGTGTATTATATTTTATGAGATTTTTCCTTATTTTTGTGAATTTTTTAAGGATTTATCACGAGTTAGTTATTATTTTTTACTCGAGTCAGAATCAAGTCAAGTTTTATTCATAAAACTGCCACCGAACTTCTCCCCGACCTTTTCTCCCCCAAACCCTGATCGCAACCCATTGTTGTCCCCGTCCTTGCCGCCAATGCTGTCACTGAGGTCGGCCAAGGCACGATCGGACAAGTTGACCGACCACGGCCAACTAGTCGCCACCATCGGTGGTCATCGCCGTCATTGTCATCCTCATCGCCACCACCATTGGGTCAAGCTTGCCGAGTCGGTGCCAACCCATAGCCCTGATTGCCTCACTGGAAAAGTTGCTGGAAAGCCGCCTGAAAATCGACGAAAATCGTCAAAAAATCGAATTCATTGAAATTTGTCGGATCTTTCGCTAAATTCATCTAGTTGAACCCGATTGAACTTTGGACACCGCCGGGTGCTAAATTTGAGTTTCGAGTTGTGCGAAGAAATCCTAGCCATCGTCGATTACCGACGATGCAAGGTATAATTAACTCTAACTTAATTTATTATAGGTGATAATTATTAACACAACATATTACGATTGATGAATTGATGTGTTAGATATTTTTATTGTAAATAAAAATATAAATTGCTTGGTTGAAGGGTATTAAAGCGAATGCTAAGGAATTAATTAGGTAAACTAAGTAATTATCATAATCTAATGTAATGTAGTGTAGGAAATCTTATATGTTGGGGTTGATGTATGGTTGATGTGAGTATGATTGATGCGTGCATACTATAGGATGTGTGAATGCAGCATAAGCGGGCATTAACATTTAGTTTGATGTGTAGGTATAGAGTAAGAGCTCGCCAGATAGGTGTGTGGACATAATTGGAGTTTCTACAAGGTTCATTTAGGACTTGCTTCTGGTTTGACTTCTATAATATGTCATGTTTTGTTTTAACAGGTAAACAAACGTGTTGAGTGGTGGATTTATCACTCCACACGAGCCATCTAGTTATTTGAAATTTCTGGATTAATAACCCTCGACGATGAGATCCCTCGAGTTTGTTTTCGAAAATCAAATCCAATTTACGAAGCCTTCGAGCCTATTATATTGAAATCCTTACCCATACCTATATACATATAGTTGTTCACGTTTTCAGTGAGATATGAGACGAGAGAAAATTGACGGCCACTTCTTGAGATAGGGTGTGTGTTCGTTAAAGTGAGCTCTGGAATTGATGAGCGTCTGTTCCATTGCTGAGGAATCCTTATAAGTCTACCTTTGAGTTCTTTAAACCCGGAGAAGTGTAGAGGTTTACGAGTGCCAGCTATGCAAAGCATGTCTAGACTTGTGGTTTCAAAGGGTACTGAAGGCAAATGCATGAGAGTACTTAGCCTCTTTACTCAGGGCCAGGAGTGATATGAAGGATGTAGAGGGCTGAAAAAAATAAAATAATTTTCCCGCGTAAGGGATAGTTTAAAGTGGCCAATGAATGAGGATGAGATAGAAAGGGGTTGCTGTCGCGTGAGGTTGACGGCTCCTGGTTATTGCTTTTATAAGAATTCTATGAAGAAGAGTAATGTTTCATTCAACAGGAAGGTCTGTTTTTCTTTGTCAGTTTGTTATTAGTTATTTTTGGACCTATAACACTCATTACTAACATCTTTTTATTATATATGAAAATTGTGAGGAATGAACGTTGTGAGGATTGTAAAGGAGCAGCACTGAAATTGCGCACACATGCCGAGTATAATTGGTGACGATGATGTGTGTTGAACTATGTGGATGATGAAATTTAAACGATATTTTGTAAACTGTTATAAATATTTTGCATGTAAATAAAAATAGAGAATGAAAAATGAATAGGTGAGCAACAGAGTTTAGACTCGGCTCATATAATGAGGAAAGTAAGGATAACTAAAAATGTGATTAAAATGTTGCGTTTGGATTGTGTTTTTGATGTTTATTGTGATAAATATATACTGCTTGTTGTTAACAGGGTGAGCCTTATTGCACTTTTAGGAGGAGACTCTGTTTATTTTACTTTAAAAATAGACATTTCTTTTAAAATTTTCGTTTGTTTGGTTTGCTTGTATACTTATTTGTATATCATAACATGCATGTAGGACAACGTTAGAACCCACGCATCCCATCTATACCTTGCATGTTGTATCACTATCTTGAGATGCCAAAGTTAGATCTGGGTCGACTTAATCGAATCAAGTAAATTAACAAAAGGTTCTGTTGTCGGTAACATTTTCGAGTTGGTTCATAGGTGAACTGAAACAAGGTGATTATACACAAGGGGTGCTGAGGTGAGCACGTAGTAGAAAATTTTATGCCCCAGGCTTTGATCTAGGCCCTCTGATTACAAGGACGACCTATATCTATTTTTTTAAAAAAAAACTAAACTTTGATCTGGGTCATCCGATTACAAGGACAACTCAGATCTTTTTTTATTTAAAAAAAACTCCAACGGATGTCGTCCCATCCTCGCCTCTGCCCCACCGTGGACGCCCCTCACCGTCCTGCCACGACCGACCCTCCCCGCTCCACCTCGACCCCGCTCCTCCCCTCCCTTGCCACGGATGCCCCCACCCCACTGTAGACGCCTCCTCCAGCTCCCCTCGACCATGCCATCCCGCCGCAACTGCGGCCGATCTGGCAGGTTAGGGGCGTCCACAACCAGGTCAAGGTTGAGCGGGGAGGGGTGGCGGCCGTGGAAGGGCGGGGGCGTCTACAACAGGGGAGGGGAGGAGCAAGGTAGAGGGGGGCAAGGTCGAGGTGGAGCAGGGAGGGGTGGCAGCCGCGACAGGGCAGGGATGTCCATGGCATGGACTAGGGGAAGCAGGGAGGAGGAGCGTTTGCGACAGAGCAGGGCATCTGCAGCAAGGCGGGTGCGTTCATGGTAGGGGAGGGGGGATCGACTGCAGCCACGGCAGGATCTTTGGCCGTGCGGCCCGATCCGGCCAATAGCTGGCACTGTAGTCCAGCCGCGAGCATTTTTTTTTAAACAATAGGTCCGGGCCGTCCTTATAATCGAACGGCCCGTATTAATGATCTCCCTTCCACTTTACCCAGGGACGATTCGGATTAAATCATTTTTATAAATAAAAAAACCTCCACCCGCTTGTGACGGCAACCGCTGCTATATCTAGCCGAAGGCGGGCGGCGACTGCTGGAAATGGTTCCGATCGAGCTCCTCTTCTCAAATATCTGTTCCGCCCCCCCCTCGATTGATGCTGGTATGTGGGTGCTTATCAGCCATGATCTTGTAAGGCGTTTTTTTGGTTTATTTGTGATTTTTTTTATTGTGTAGATTGTCTGATCATTCTCTCGCAGTCTGATGTGTCTTGGACGTGGTTGATCGTGTCGTGAGGAGTGTAAGCTGATTGAGTTTTGATGTATGTGTAAAAATTTCCATTTTCAGTTTAGTATTTGCTTGCAAGAGTTGTTGGTTTTTGTTGTCAATTGAAGTCATTGTGTTTTGCTGTGCAGTAGATCACCATATGATGGATAATGTAGAAGACTTTCTTGGCGCTGCGAGCCATGGGGATTTCAGAAGGGACAGGCTGCATGATGTTAATAGCTCTTCGGCTCCAGCCTGAAAGTAGTTGGCTTGTGCGGCAGAAGTCCATCCACCAGATCATGGATGGTGGGAAAGGTAAAATAAGACACACGTTGGTTTTAGTAAGTAGCAGGTTGATCTAGCAAACTTCTAGGCATGTCAAAAATCTTGTTCATTTATCTTGTGAGCTCCAAATTTGAAAGGTTGATGTTGCAAACTTTTGAACTTAAATCTAGTCATTTTTAAGTCTTTCATCTCGTGTGCTAAAATTTAAGATACTAACCTTGATGTATGTTGAAAGTGGTAGTAAAAGGGTAGATGATGGTGGATGCTTAGGATGATCAATAGGAGAGAGAACCTTAAACAAGCTATTGAAAATGATAAGATAGTAGGAAGTTTTTCAGAAGAACAGAGAAGGGAGTTTTCGCATGGAAGCTATGAGGTACTGGAATAATAGTTTAGGAGATCTCAGATGGAATTGAGCTTCTTGGAGAAAGAAGATAATAATTTTTTTATTCGGTTGATACTCTTGATACTGTTATTTATACGAAGAATGGATTGCTTGGAGCTTCTTAAGGAAACGAGTTTTTTCACCCCTAACATGCATATGAATGAAATAAATTGAATATGTTTATAGGAACACCTGGTGACTGAGTTCTTTTATCAAGTATAGGTGAAATTACTTGTGAAATAGACTGATTTTACTTCTTCTGACGCTAGTTAATGCAGAAATGACAGCTCAGCTTTCAATTTGTTCACAATTCCTTATGCATTCAATCCTACAAAGAATTTTCAACCATGCTAAAGTAAAAAACTATAGGGTAGTTATATTTTTATTGCCTTTACTAAATTTATGTAAACGTGACTAACAGCTGCTGATGTCATCTTGTGGAAACACCAGCGCGTTTCTTTTGGAATTTTGATGGTTGTTACTGTCAGTTGGCTCGTGGTTGAGAGGTCTGGACTGTTATTTTTAACAATCTCTTAAGATGTTCTACTTGTTTTAGTTGTCATCTTGTTTGTTTGAGCCAAATTTTATATAAGCTACAACTGATTAGTCCATGAGAACTACTGCTTTTCATTTGTGCTGCTCAAAATGGCTATCCTTGATCCAAAAATGCCCAATATCTCTTCTCCAAGAAGTTTCCAACATGAAGGAATTACAACTAGGGCATGGTATTCTTACCAAATTAGGCCTCAGCAAATACCCTCACGTGATCTTTAAGTTGATTCATTTCACGGCTTTATCACCATATGGCAGTCTTGAATATGCTCGTTCACTTTTTGATAGTGGGACTACTGATGATCGCTCTATTTACAACACCATGATCAGAGCTTATGCTCAAAGTGATTTCCCTGAAGAGGCTATCCATCTGTATAACCTTATGCAGAATAAAAGCATCAAGTCTGATCACTTTACATATCCCTTTGTTCTAAAATCTTGTGCTAAAATTTGTGAAGCAGAAGAAGATCGAAAGGATTTATTTGTGAAAAAGGCAGCGAACTGCATTCTAGAATGATTAGATCCGGCCTCATTTCAGATCATTTCATCCAGAATTCTTTGATGAATTTTTACTCTCATTGTGGAAGAGTTGATCTAACTCGACAAGTATTTGATAGCATGACAGGGAGAAGCATCACTTCATGGAATATCATGACTGTGGCATATTACAGATGTAATGATCCTATATCAGCCGAATCCCTTCTAGCAATGATCCCGGAAAAGAATGTTGTCTTGTATAATAACATGATTACTCAGCATGCCAAATCGAGAAATATTAATGCTGCATGGAGGATTTTCACGTGTATGCCTGATCGTGACTCAATTTCTTGAATTCTATACTTTCTGGTTTCATTCAAACTAGAGATTACAAGACAGCAATAAACCTATTTCAGCAAATGCAGATTAGTAGAATAAGCCCTACTGAGATAACATTGGTGTCAGTTTTGGGTGCTTGTGCAGAAATTGGGGCACTAGAAACTGGTGTACACATTCACAAGTTTATGCTAGAGAGGAATTTCAAAGTTGAAGGTGTCTTAGGAACTGCCCTTGTGGATATGTATGGTAAATGTGGAAACTTGACTATGGCTCATCAAATATTTGATGGCATGGGTTTGAAACATGTTAGCTGTTGGAATTCAATGATTATGTCTCTGGCTGTTCATGGATACTGTGAGCAAGCACTCAATGTATTTGAGTCCATGCAGAAGAAAGAAAGCAGAGTTCTTCCAAATAGCGTCACCTTTATTGCCATTCTCATTGCATGTAGTCATAAAGGCCTTGTAAAAGAAGGGTGTCATTTTTTCAGTCAAATGGTTACCAAATACAATATTTGGCCTACTATGAAGCACTATGGTTGTATGGTTGATTTATTAAGTAGATGGGGTTTGTTGAATGATGCATATGAAATGATCAAATCAATGCCGTTCCCAGCTAATGGTATACTATGGAGGACTATTTTGGGAGCTTGTAGGGTCCATAAAAATGTAGAGCTGGCAGAAGAAGCAATAAACAAGCTCTCTGAGTTAGAAACACTTTCTGATGGGGATTATGTTCTACTTTCTAATATATATGCTGAAGCAGGAAGATGGAATATTGTTGAAGATGTTAGAAAAAGCATGAAAAAGGCCGGGGTTTCTAAGAAATTTGCTTGTAGCCAGGCATGAACTTGGGAACTTAAAACTGAGTCAAACTTAACTTTCTACATGGTTTGTAACATTTGCTCTTTTCAGTGTAGATTCTCAAATTATATGCACTATTAAACCTGAAATCTGGAATTATGTTTTCCGTCTCAATTGAATAGTTAAAGTCTTACATTTTGATTTTTGTTAAGTTTTGAATGTTGTTTCTCAATGTTGTGGTTGCCTTTGCCTCCTGGTATTTTAAATGAAAGAATTGTTACTTTCTGAGTTTGGCCTTATTTACATTTAACTTTTCATGACTATCGATATGTAATGCATCTTAGTAATTTTTTGTCTATATTTGCAGGGTAATGAGCATGATTGCCATAGCCATCGAGTTGAAGTACTGAAAGTTGTTCCTCCGGATATTTGCTGGATTGTGACTACGGTGAAGGGCCTGCTTATGATTTCATCTATTGCCAAGTTTTGGCGATGCTCTAATATGGTTTTGGAGAAGCGGATTATGAATTTGAATCGGTCCTTATGCGACAATATTCAGAAGCCAACTGAATTACATATCCTTAATGTACTGCAAAAATTTGAAGGCCTGGACCATGTAAATCTAGTCCTCTGTCATTCCTACCATAGTACTGGTACTGAAGTTGGAGGATCAATTTGGAGTAGATTAATTAGGGAATCTTCCCAGGGCAGTTCACCATGGCATGCATTCAATCATTTCAAAGAAATGCAGAAGGTTTACATTTCATGCATTCTAGCAGATAGCTTCATTATTGCTTTCCTTCTGAAGGCTGCTGCAAATCTGATTGATTCAATTCGGGGTACTCAATTGCATTGTCATGTAATTAAGGTGGGCCTTCAATTTCATGTTTATGTGGGAACTGCCCTCCTTAATATGTACTTGATGTGTGCATTGATATCTGATGCTGGTAAAATATTTGAAGTTGTGCAAACAAAAAATCAAGTCACATGGAATGTGATGGTCACTGGTTTGATCAAGTGCGGTGAACTTGATTTTGCTGTTTCTATTTTCAAGAAAATGCCATGCAGGAATACAGTTTCTTGGACTGGAATAATTGATGGTTTCACTCGGGCCAATAGGCCAAATGAAGCTCTGAGTCTCTTTAATCAAATGATGGCAGATTCCATCAAACCTAACGGAATAACTATTATAACTGTTATGCCAGCAGTTTTCAGTTTAGGCAACTTGAAGATTGGGCAGTCAATCCATGCTTACACGGAGAAAGTTTCTTGTATCTTTTCTGATATTCGTGTTTGTAATGCAATGATGGATATGTATGGAAAATGTGGATCAATTGAAGGTGTGGTGAAACTGTTTGAGGTGAACTTGGAGAAAAATTTGGTGTCATGGACCACCTTGATCTCGGCATTAGCCATGAATGGGATGGCTAGAGAAGCCTTGGTACAATTTAAGGAGATGGAAAAATTTAACTTGAAGCCAAATAGGGTGACATTTCTTTGTGTTTTAGGTGCTTGTAGCCATGGCGGGTTTGTAGAGGAAGGCTTCAATATTTTTCAAGCTATGAACCAGGATTATGGAGTTGTTCCTGACATCAAGCACTACGGCTGTATGGTGGATATGTTGGGGAGGTGTGGGAGGCTTGAGGAAGCAGAACAGCTGATAATAGACATGCCCATCATGGATAACGTGATTTTATGGAGAACACTTTTGGGTGCTTGTAGCACCCACGGTAATTCCAGAATGGGAGAGAGGATATTGAAGAGAATTCAGGAGTTAGAGAAAAGACATGGTGGTGATTACGTTCTTTTGTCCAACATTCTTATAGGATCTGAGAAATTTGATGCTGCTGAAAGAGTGAGAACAAACATGGATGAAAAGAAAGCAAAGAAAGTTCTAGGAGTTAGTCTTGTTGGTAGCATATCTACGGTTTAAAACCTAATAATATATGTGATTGTCAGACATATCAAGGAAATCTTGACAATAGAATGAATGAGCAGACGATAAAAGAAGGGAATTGCTAGGTGTTGTCAATGACAACGAAAATGATGCAGAAAGAGGCCAGGTCAAATACGAGCCTCTTATATTTTCATCTTAAATCTTAGCAGGGGCATGGATCATTTAAGTGCGCAGTTAGGGAGAATTGCTTTGGGTTTTTGGTCAATCTCCTGGTTTTATTATGCATCATCACCAAATATACTTTCATCAAACAAGGAAATCATGAGCTTGCACTACTTTTCTCATGTGAAGTGAGAATCACAAAATTGTTTGCACTACTTTTCTCATAGCATCTGCTTTGCACTCTGGCCACTATGAAAAATGTTTGGGCACGGCCCGCTTGCTGATCGGGTAGGAAAGTTCATCTTCTAGCCACTTCACAAAGGCTTCCACATCTGAGATCTCTGTGCAGGCAGCATTCTCCGCCTCCTTGACCAAGAAGTTGATGAATTCACCCAGTGCCTTGACCAAGAAGTTGATGAATTCACCCTGTGTTTCAACATCAGATTTGATCTAATATCACAATGATAACCAGACTAAATATCAGTTCCTTGTGATTTGGTGGAAGCTGTGGAGTTCTTGGGGACCTATTCTTTGCAGCAATCAGATCTGGGGAAGAGGGTCTATAAGAGCAAGTGTAAAACTCCTCGGTGAGGTTGATCTCCATGGTTCCTTTCTCTTGTTGTGACTGATCATTGGTAAGGCTGGTGATTTGTAAATGCTTCACTGGTCAGGACCCCCTCTTGCTTGAGCTTTTACGAAGGCCACCTCTGGTTTTAGTTACTTGTTCTCTTCCTCCAGACGCCGATTCTTGGCAAGTGCCACTTCTAGCTCCTGCTTGATCAAGGTCTGCGTGGGCATTCTTTCACCATTGTGTAAGCTGCAGAGAGAAAGATATATATATATATATATATATATATATATATATATATATATGAAGAGTACACCAAGAAATTCTTGCGCACATTCTCCTATATGTGTAAGCATGAGATTGGTTCTCATGAAATATATTCTGGCACAAAACTTTACGTAAAAGATTAGAGGACATTTTCAAAAGGCAAAAATGCCCATGATCTTATTTGGTATACTATGCCATGATATGTGCAACATAATATGCCTTTTTCTTCTCTCAAAGCAACTTATAATTTAATAAGCTTTTGCTTGAGATTATTCATGACATTTCATTGATCCTCATGTTTTTAGTAAAGGTTGATATCTACTGGATGACATTGGGTAATTACAGATTCAGAGTAAGCTGGTTGAGAAAGGTATTACTGTCTTCCCTCATTTATTCAGTGGTCAAGGTGTTACATCTGCATGCTAGACATTGCTTTCCGTCCTTACGGCTTGTATCTGCGACCTAAGTCAATTGTGCAAATAGCTAGTTAACTGTTACTTTGGGACCCCATATATTTTTAACTACGTTGGTGTATATATGTTAGCCCTTCTAAGAATCTTCTAGAGAATACTCCAGTAGGGTGCAGCTTTCTTGGCTAGCTAGAGTTCAGATGGCTGTAAGGTCTGAGACGTGCTTCTTCTAGACATGGAAATGACCCTTATTATGTAGGAATGAAGATACTTAATTGAAAAGAAAAAGTTATCAAAGGATGTGACTTCACTTGTATAATATTGGACAAAGTCAGATATTGGCTAAAACAAAAGACACTTACGTGGGCATGTGGAAAATAAAGGGAAACTAAGGAACACTTGATATATGACCTCTCGACTCTGACTTCATTACTCTTTTTCAAGGTGATTAACATATGTTAAATGAAGAAATCAGACAAGAGTTTGATTTGATCTAATTTTAATGGCATGACTATCCTTGCCGTCTGATCTTGATTAACTTTGTTATTTTGCACGAAGCTGTGGTGGTGCTGAACAGCAAGACACACCCAGCGATAGAGCTAGCTGTGAAATGACGGTGGAAGGGAAAGGGAGAAAGGAAATATTCCAAAGTTACATTATCATTCACCTCACTATTACACACCATTTATCAAAATAACATTGAGGCTAGAGAAAGCCGATTTGATGGGTTGGCACTAGGAATCCTCGTTTGGCCTAAAGTGTTCAAGAGACAAATCCCAAATTCAGATTCTTCATTGTTGCGTTCTTTTCATGGGGAATGAAGTAGAAAAAGAGATGTAAATTGGTCCGGACGATTTCACGGCTTGGAAGTACTGGGTTAGGAAGACAATGTCATTAGAGCAATATTATTGATCTCTCTCACAAGCCACAGGTATTGCCCTTGGGGCAAAGGAACTAGAACCGGTATTCAAGTTTGTAGCGGTGACATTTTTTATGACACCTACTGAGAAGCCACAATGGGTTGCACAAAATTACAGCAGATTTTCACTCTTGCATATCGAATGAGATCATGAGGGCATAAAATAAATCATAACCAGTGTAGCATTATAAATTCAATCTAACAATATTCAAATTATGAATCCAATAGTAACTGGGGAGGCCTACTACATCAAACTTGATTAAATAATTAATAGTGATCAGGGTTAATTAGAACTTCTCAAATTATAATGAATTTGACAACCACTAAAATTTATATATTGGGTTATGTAATCATCAAAACTTCATCAAGCTTAGATCATTAATACACATCGTCTTCTTTTTAGGAAACCATGTTTATTCAATATTGGTTTTCTTCAATTTAAATTGGGCTCTACATCCATCAATACATGTTTCAAAATGTATATAAAACCCTTTCCAAACGTGTAAAACACGTGATTCGAGTCAAAGTTTATAAGAGCAAGTTAGCCAATTCAATCGTTGAGTTCAAGTTGGCTAAGTTTCGTAAACCGTGTGCTCAAGAAAATAAATGTTTCAAAATAAGAAAATGTAAAAAATGTATGACAACCTCCAAACTTTTTTTTCTGATAAAAATATGATAACCATAGTTAGAAATTAATGTTTAGTTAATCCAAATACCCGACATGAGTTAGCAGTTTCCTTTTGTGAGACCCATCCTTGACCGGGTATTTGATAGATGGGCCAAGAATTAGCAACGATCAAGAAGGAATCGTGGGCCAATGTAATGGGCTTTCGAAAGGGTGACAATTAAAGTCCATCATATCAATAAACAAAAAAATCGGTGTCATTGAGCCCAGTGGGCTGTCTATCGCTAGTGGTTATGTGAGCCCATATATAAGTATATACTATAATAACAGTCTGGAAGAGAAGGCCCAGAAATTATGAGAAATTGCTAAATAGATTTGGTTTGTATTTGGAAATTGTGTGAACAATTCAAAGCAAAGTTGTTCATCTCGAATTCCCTAAATGCAAGTGTTTTAGAACTTTGGTTACCAATCACTTCTCCAAATTAATAATGGCGAAAATTATGTACTTAGCTACAAAAACAAACTCAACATAACCAACAGCAACTAAAGACGTCCGTGGAATTTTTTCATAGGATAGGAATGTGAATAGGAATTTTCCAAAGTTTCAAGCAATCAACTTGGCTCGTCATGGAAGTACTTGGTTCATGTAGCCGACGGTCAGTCGAGACAGCTAAAAGTCTTTGTTTCAAAAGTAATTTGTGAAGATGACAAGTCCACCAAAACAAACAAAGCTACCATCACATACGTCTACATTTTCCCATTTGTGCCTTGCTTTTTTCCCCTCTCTCAAAACATACGCCCTTTTACCATTTGTAATTTTTCTTTTGTATGAACAGAAAATATATAATCAGGAGATATAACAGGGATTTAGCTTAATCTTTTAAGATTATGTGAGTTTTGACGTTATCAACGCCTAAAAATTCTCCAAATCCTTCCGAAGAAAACATCTTAAAAACACTCCAAACCCATCTACAATGACCCAATTCTTGATTCCACAATAAACAATCCAACCTACTTTCTTATCAACAATTGAATGCTTTCCAAAGTGAATCCACCATTAAAAAAATGAATTAAATTAAGATAAACTAATTCAAACACTCCAAAATCACCCACTACCCACCATAATAATAACGAAAACAAACAAGGCCATGTACATGTGTATGTGCCATCGCTCCATTATGTACCACACAACACCAAAGGCCCTCCTTTGTCTCAATCATCTCCCCGACTTGCACTCTCCCCTAACATCCCCACCGTCACCTCCTCGGCCACCATGGCCGGCTGCACCACCGCCGTCTCCGGCGGCGGATCGACATGCCGAGACGGGCAGGCCGCGTCCCATCTCAAGCTCATAGCCATCTTGACCATCTTCCTAACCAGTGTGGTGGGCATAGCCATGCCCGTGACACTGGCTCGGTTCTTCCATGGCCGGCCTACTTACACCAACACCGTACTCTTGATCAAGTGCTTTGCTGCCGGCGTAATTCTGTCCACTTCTCTGGTACACGTCCTGCCGGATGCCTTTCAAGCGCTGGCGGATTGCCACGTTGGTTCCAAGCACCCGTGGAAGGACTTCCCTTTCTCCGGCTTCGTTACACTCATCGGCGCTCTTCTGGCCTTGCTAGTAGATATCGTCGCCAGCTCGCACGCCCAGCATTCGCACTACGCGCCCGTCGGAGACGACGACGGATCTGAGAGCGTTGGGAAGAGTTGTAAGATGAGCCAGCTGGGATCTGATCATGATGTTGTGATTCGGTGCCATTCTAGTGATGGTGGCAAGGAGGAGGAGTTGGCTCGGATGAAGCAGAGGTTGGTGTCTCAAGTGCTTGAGATTGGGATCATCTTCCACTCTGTGATCATTGGTGTCACACTGGGTATGTCTCAGAATTGGTGCACAATTAGACCTCTGATTGCTGCACTTTCCTTCCACCAAATCTTTGAAGGGATGGGGCTTGGAGGCTGCATAGCACAGGTATTCTGGTCATCAATCAATAATCCATCAATCCACGCCTACAGAACACAATCTACCCATTTGAGATTGATATCTGAATTTGTAGATTTTGCCTGATAATTGATTTTGTTTCTTGTGTTTTGGGGCGATTGTTGCAAAGGCTGGATTCAATGTTGGGACCACGGTGTATATGTGCCTCATGTTTGCTGTGACTACGCCAATAGGGATAGTGCTGGGCATGGTGGTCTTCTATGCTACCGGGTATGATGACAGCAGCCCAAATGCTCTAATTCTTGAAGGCATTCTGGGTTCTCTCTCTGCCGGTGTTCTGATTTACATGGCTTTGGTTGATCTTATAGCTTTGGATTTCTTCCACAATAAGCTCATGGAATCGAATTTTAGACTGAAAAAAGCATCTTATGTAGTTTTGGTGCTCGGTTCGGCTTCAATGTCAGTGCTTGCCCTCTGGGCTTGAATCAAATTGGTGCTTGTACAGAGCACAAAGTTGTTAGTCAGTCTACAAATTTAATTGTGCATAGCGGTCGTTTCCTGAATAGAATGGTTTTAAGATGTTTTGCTTTCAATCTTTTAGTTTCCATCTTTTGATGGCAGCTCCACTGATTAGCTATAAAGCGTTTTGGCCACCTTTTGAGGTGGATTCCAAGTGAAGAGGACAATCTTATATCTATTGGGGATAGTGAAATCCACATCAATGTGCATTTTCTTGGAACTAACTTAAAGATTGGGGAGGTCCACTGAATGGTATGGTCAACCGCAAATGCCTATTTTAACACAACATCATCCATAGTTCAACCCCAAAAAAAAAATTTGATGAAGAAAGATACAGGTTTGTCCAAGTCCCAGTAGTTGAAACATGTTTGAACAGACACAGAGAGCTGAGCCTCAAGCTTCAAACACTAGAATAATCAAAGAAAGCCACCAGATCCGCCTCCTTAAGCACATGCCCATCAATGGATTCAAGCAGCTTCTCCTTTGTAACCTACAGAGGAACAAATCCAATAAGATATCATTGGAAGTTAAACATTCCAAATCATTTTTAAAAAAGTACCGAACTCAAGAACATATGCCTTGTTTCCGAGGTGCAACTCATCATCTAAAGCATAGAGCCGGAACTGGACCCTGCGGCCATGGTTGGGCAACTTAGGCACTCTCCACCTAGGCACCTGCAAGTCGTTGTTGCCCTCCTTGACCCCAATGTCGTCACCGCTGGCCTCGAAACAGCTTGTTTAAGGACTGTAATATGTTATCTTTATTGTGCCAAATTTAACAATATGGATACTCGGGAAGAAAAAAGATTATGCTTGCAGTAAATTTCAACTGCAATACATATGCCATACATCTAAACGTGCTTCTACCATCCTCAATTGTCAAACAACTATATTCTAGCTTCCGAAAAAACTTAAATAAAGAAAAAAATGAAGCATCAGATCAAAAATTTTAAATGAATACACCAGGTACAGAGACTTCGGCTTGCCAATGGCAATTTTTCAGTCATAAATATTTGAAACCGCGACAACAAAATATTGCAAAGACTCAAAGACCACAAGTGGAGAAACAAATGCAATTGCATGAAATGGTGGAAGTATCAGTTGTCTTTGTCTCTTGAAAAGCCTTTTGGGATCCTCTTTCTAACGTTTTCATCAACTACACTGTAATGCTTAGATATCTTTGTATGCATCAATCCGGCGTACCTATCAACATGTTCTTGGTACTTACTGTACAATGCTGGAATAGTTATAGAGAAAATAATACCTGAAATAAGAAATAAAACATAGAAGTCCAATGAGACGCATATGATAAAGATGTAATGAAGGATTTTGCATTTGCTCAAGTTTATAGCCAAACAGACATGAGCACAACGAAGAAATGTAAGCAAAGACAAGAGGCAACAGTGTGAAATACATTCAGCAGGCAAAACTTCTACACATTTGAAAAAATGTTGTGCATTTTTGTTGTTTTTGCAGAGAAGAGAGTAGATGATCTTTTTTAAGTTCATATTATTCAATCTCAATCAAAGTTATCAAAACATTCAGAAAATATTTGGAACCTGATTTTCAAATTTTCATATTCTGGTAAACACGGGAAACTGCTCCATATTTAGATGCCAGTACACTTCCAAATTTTTCATAGTTTAAATGGTGCCTTGGAGAAAAGTTTAAAAGGTAAATTATACATTCTTAGCCTTAGTTATTAAGGACTTCCTTGCACAAGTAATCCAACTTTGCTCTGTCTTTTTTCTCCATAGAGAGTCTCTGTCAGATGTCATTATGATGATTAATTACTAGAAGTTACCATTTCCTCATTTTCCTACCACAAGTCATGAAATTTGTCAAGAAAAAAAATTCCATTTTCTTAAAATTCCGATGGAGAAATAATTAAAATTGAGCAACCATGCTGCTTCCGATGGATTACGTTAAAGAGTAACAATTGAAATGCCTGCACTTCTCCTACAATGTCCAAAATCCACAACAAGCAATTAGCAACGGCAAAAGCACTGTAAATGGGCATGCTACACTGCTTAATTATTAGCAGTGACATGCATCAGCTGGCATTATATATAACAAGTCATGTTTATAGTGATGGGATATAAAAAACTGCTTGGGTACTTAATTACCTCTTCAACTTGCCATATTTACTACAGGGACAATAATAATTATCTTGATTAACTGTGCATTAATATTTGTAAAATTTAAGAATCTTTACCTTAGCAAACTAACATCAAGTAAGTTTAACTGCCTAACTCACATTCTTTTTGCAACACTTTTTACTTACAAATATATACAAAAGTGAAGAAGCTGCAAATGCTACCAACCACAGACAAAATCCATAAGAAGATGCCCACCTAAACAAGTAAAAATTTTGGTTGTTAGTCCAGGCATGCAATTAAAAGCCATGACAAGTACAAGCAGAGCAAAAAATTTCACCATTTATTACCATGAAAAAGAGCCTAAAGTCCTTCCCAACAGTGATATCATGCGCCATCAGTAACATATAGTTAATTTTAACACGAAAAGAGGCAGCTGCACTGTTAACCATTTCTTCTGAGAGGACTAATTCTGGCAGTGGTTGTAGCTGCCTGCTCAATAATAAACAGATAAAATACAAATTGTGCAAAAGGTTAAATATGAAACGAAAGAATATTCATTCTTAGCACATAAAAACTTCATCACAACTCTCACAAACCCTAAAGTAGCTTAAGGATGAACCACAACCATGTTAGGATGTCATATTCGTGGGTTAATAGGAAACTGCAGCTGCTACATTCCAGTTTCTATATTAATTCAAA
This sequence comes from Piper betle, assembly GCA_033002965.1. NCBI lineage: Eukaryota > Viridiplantae > Streptophyta > Magnoliopsida > Piperales > Piperaceae > Piper > Piper betle. Next base: position 45,111 of record JAURVB010013596.1, on the reverse strand, counting down.
AATTTTAAATTCCATAATTAAAAAACATCTCATTCAGTTTCTAGTTTCTTCTTTAAGTAATTCTAGTGCCATTTTTTAATGTCATTATGTGCCAAATAATCAACCATGATTTTTCGTGAAGTATATAATCTCCTTTCATTTATATGACTAAATGCACATGTATACAACACTTTTGTTGGAACTACTACTTGAACAGCAAAAAGTATTCATTCTTAAATTTTCATAAAAAAAGGAAACAAAAATTTTTCAATATCTAAACACAGCAATCAAAAATCTTGGCTAGCAGGAGTGCTCACTTGTTCAGAAGGGCTGCAACTTTGGCTCGAACGAACAAGATGACAACTAAAACAAGTAGAACATCTGAGGAAATTGTTAAAAATGACAGTCCGGACCTCTCAACCACGAGCCAACCAACAGTAAAAACCACCATAATTCCAAAAGAAATGCGCTGGTGTCTCCACAAGATGACATCAGCAGCTGTCAGTCATGTGTACATAGATTTAGTGAAGACAATGATAACATAAATATAGATTTTGACTTTAACAAGGTTGAGAATTCTTTGCAGGATTGAATACATAAGGAATTCTGAACAAGTTGAAAGCTGAGCTGTCATTTCTACGTGAACTAGTTTCAGAAGAAGTAAAATCAGTCTATTTCACAAGCATATTCATTGTATTTCATTCATAAGCATGTCAGGGCTGAAAAAACTCATTTCCTTAGGAGCTCCAACGTATCCATTCTTTGCATAAATATCAGTATCAAGGGTATCAGCTGAATAAAAGATGTTATTGTCTTGAATCTCCAAGAAGCTCAATTCCATCTGAGATCTCCTTAACTATTATCCCAGTACCTCATAGCTTCCATGCAAAAATTCCCTTCTTTTTTCTTCAGAAGAACTTCCTACTTATCATTTTCCATAGCTTGTTTAAGTTTGTCTCTTCTCTTGACCACCCCAAGCACCCACCATCATCTGCCCTTTTATTACCACTTTCAACATACATCAAGGTTAGTATCTTGGATTTTGGTACATTATATAAAAAGACTTCAAACGACTAGATTTAGGTACAAAAGTTTTCAACATCAACATTTCAAATTTGGAGCTCACAAGATAAATGAAAATTTTTTTTGACATGCCTAGAAGTTTGCTAAATCAACCTGCAACCTACTAAAACAATATGTGCTTTTTTGTTTTTTTACCTTTCCCACCACCCATGATCTGGTGGATGGACTTCTGCCTCCCAAGCCAACCACTTTCAGAGCCAGCAGGGGCCGAAGAGCTATTAACATCGTGCAGCCTGTCCCTTCCGAAATCCCCATTGCTCCCAGCGCCAAGCAAGTCTTCTACATTATCCATCATATGATGATCTATTGCGCAACAAAACACAATGCCTTCAATCGACAACAACAACCAACAACTCTCGCAAGCAAATACTAAAGTCAAAACGAAAATTTTTACACATACATCAAAACTCAATCAGCTTAGACTCCTCACGACATGATCAACCACGTCCAAGAAACATCAGATTGCGAGAGAATGACCAGACAATCACACAATAAACAAAAAAATCACAAAAAAGCCAAAAAAAAAAAAAATCAAACGCCTACAAGATAATGGGAGATAAACATCCACATACCATCATCAATCGAGTAAAAAAATGGATCTCTGAGAAGAAGAGCTCGATCGGAGCAAGAAAAACGCCATTTTGAAGACGACGAGCAGTTGTTGGATCGCCAAATGTGAGCTGCTTTGATCAGGCGAAGGGAGAAAGGGAGAGAGGGCGACGGGAAAAACACGAGGCGACGTGGGTCTGAACAAATGGGCAGGAATATGATGTTTTTTACAAGAAACCCATTCCCAGGTTTGACTTTTTGACTAGTCTTAGCCGCCGGGCATAATTAGCCATTTTAGTTTGCCCACTTAATTAAGTTTGCGAGGAATGAAAGCCTGGTTTAAAATTAATAATTTAATAAACTATGACTGGAACCTGAGAACACACGTTTAATTCGCTTCGTTCAAGCTTCACATCTTTTATTTAGAGTAATTTAAAATTTATATAGATAAATATAAAAAATATATCATTTAAATATTTATATATTCCAAATCAATTTAATATTATAAACATTTCATTTTAATTATTAAAATAATTGCAATAAAGATTAAATTTAAAATATCTTTAAACTAGTTTGTTCTTAAAAAAATCCTAATGTAAGTCTTATTGAAATAAAAAAATTTATCAACCTCTTACCAATCCACTCTACCATTAAAGAAGATTCAAATGACACGTGTAGGTCATATAACTTATATGATTATAAGGTGTAGTTAACTTAATTTTTCTTATAATTAATTTGAATTATTGCCAAATATCTTGTTATTTATGTGTATTGATAATTTATACATTATTGGGATATTATATAATAAAAAATATATAATTTTTTATTAAATGAAAATTCTAAAAAAGGACATATTTAAAAGTTTATATATATTAATAATATAAAAGAAGATTGTTTTCTTCCATGTGGCAAGTCCACGATTTTTAGAGATTTTTTTCTTAAAGTTATAGAATTTTAGAGGGAGAACTATCATGAACATTGGATTATTATACTTGTAATACTCAGACAAAAATCCTAAGTATTGAAATCTAAACAGTTTGAGTATGTCATTTTCAAAAATATATAATTCCAAAAATATATTAAAAATTGAAATTGGGAAGAAGGAAAGTAGACTCTCTAAGGAATCCAATTAAACACGAATCATGTCAATTGAATTACTTTAGTAAGAGTTATAATTTTTATAAGTCAATAGATAAACAAGAAAAATTCAAAATGGCATATGATCGACACGATATTTTTTTCAGACAAACGACCTTCATCGAATTGATGTTCCATTGAAAATATTAAGAGTATATGATCTAAATAATATATTTTTTGGAACATAATAAGACATAAAGGAATTTGTTTATGAAAGTTTGATTGGACATAACAAGAAAACAAGTTATTAAGTAAACTGACAATAAGGAAAAAACTATAGTGAGTAAGTTGGATACGGTTATGTGTTAGCCAAGTTCATATCACGACAGGTATTCATTATGATAAAATAAATGTTAACTGACAGGTTAATCTAAGTGGAGTCAAGCGTGTTCATAATAATATTGTATCTAAACTGTGTATACGGGTCAATTCCGGTTAAGGACACAACATATATTCATCTTAGATGAGGTTTACTAGATCGTATAAATATGTTAGGAATTTTTGTTGCTTAAGCAAACAAATATTTAAATAAATGGGTATTAACCCCTTAGCATTTTTCTCTTGCGCGGGTGAGGAAGTGAATAATTGGATCTTAAGAGGGGTAAGAGGTATATAAGGATATGAGAAACAACCCTATCCTTCCTAATTACAATCAACGTTGTTCTCTCCTTCTCATTGTAGCTGCAACGTCCTGGCCTTTTCTTCAATCTTCCTTGGTTCTTTTGTGGAGAAAATTGTCTTCAAACCTTTCCTCCTTTGAGATTTGGCAATTTTGGATCATATTAACCCTAGTTTTTCAAGAAATGAACACTAGGGCTTATCTTCTAAGAGAAATTAACAAGGTTAAGGTTATTAATTTGAACCTAGATAATAATTTCATGGAGTTTATGCATGCATATCATACATTATCATATTTTTTACTTATTGAATTGATTTGTGCATGATTTTAATCCAGATTTATGTTTTTATATAAGTTTTATAGACGAATAGGATAGAATTATCATTAAAGAAAAAGAAATTTAATTTATGATTAAATTTGATGTCATATTTTGAAGTTTAGATAATAGGTTATCATGATAATTAAACAAATCATAAAATAAAATAATAAATTAGCATTGTTTGTATAATTTATTACATGTTCATAACAAGTTTGTGAATTATTTTACTCCCTTAAAAAATGATTTAAAAATAAGATAGATCATAATAAATTTAAAATATATTATAACTCATAATTTTATGCTCAGACAGCTTGCTAACCCAAACTTTGCTTTGCTAAAATCAAATAAAAATCAAATGAGTTACAAGAAAAAGGCATTGTTGTAGCATCACAATGCTGATCCAGCTCCGTGACATGGGTAAAAAATTAAAAGTTGGTTCACTCAAACACAGATTGTTGAGCGTTGCGGCACCAACTCCCAACACCTAGGCGCTTGCATCTTGAACGTTTATTTCTAGTTTTTCTGCACAAAACTTTTGTAATCTCTGAACCACATGGACTCATTCTCCGAATCTCCAAACTTAGCCACTTAACAAACTAATGCAAACATTATTATTACTATAATTATTACATTATTATTATTATTATTATTATTATTATTACTATTATCGTTACTCTTACGGCTACTATTACTATTATTATTATTAGTATTACTATTAATATTATTATTACTATTATTACTATTACTATTATCATTATTATTATTAATATAATTATTACTATTATTATTATTATTACCGTTATTATTACTAATAATAATAATAATAATAATAATAATAATTATACCTAGGCGCTTGCATCTTGAACATTTATTTCTAGTTTTTGCACAAACTTTTGTAATCTCTGAACCATTGGATTCATTCATCCGAATCTCCAAACTTAGCCACGTAACAAATTAATGCAAACATTATTATTATTATAATTATTACATTACTATTATTATTATTATTACATTACTATTATTACTATTACTATTATTATTATCATTACTATTACTATTATTACTATTATCATTACTCTTAAGCTACTATTATTATTATTATTATTAGTATTACTATTAATATTATTATTACTATTACTATTATTATTACTATTATTACTCTTATCATTATCATTATTATTATTAGTATAATTATTAATATTATTATTATTGTTACCGTTATTATTACTAATAATAATAATAATAACAATAATAATAATAATTATTATTATTTATAGTTAAACAGATACCAAATCAGCTGAGTCCCTTCTAGCAATGATCCCTGAAAATAATGTTCTTTTAAAATAATAACATGGTTACTCAGCATGTGAAGTCGAGTAATAATGATGTTGCATGCAGTATTTTCACGTGGATGCCCGATCGAGACTCAATTTCTTGGAATTCTTGACTTTCTGGTTTCATTCAAACTAGAGATTACGAGACAGCACTAAACCTATTTCAGCAATGCAGATTAGTGGAATAAGCCCTACTGAGATAACATTGGTTTCACTTTTGGGTGCTTGTGCAGAAATTTGGGCACTAGAAACAGGTGTACATTTTCAAAGTTTATGCTAGAGAGGAATTTCAAAGTTGAAGGTGTCTTAGGATGTGTATGGTAAATGCGGAAACTTGACTATGGCTCGTCAAATATTTGATGGCATGGGTTCGAAGCATGGCAGCTGTTGGAATTCAATGATTATGTCTCTGGCTGTTCATGGATATTGTGTGCAAGCACTCAATGTATTTGAGTCCATGCAGAAGAAAGAAAGCAGAGTTCTTCCAAATAGCGTCACCTTTATTGTCATTCTCATTGCATGTAATCATAAAGGCCTTGTAAAAGAAGGGTGTCATTTTTTCAGTCAAATGGTTGCAAAATACAATATTTGGCCTGCTATTAAGCACTATGGTTGTATGTTTGATTTATTAAGTAGATGGGGTTTGTTGAATGATGCATACGAAATAATCAAATCGATGCCGTTCCCAGCTAATGGTGTACTATAGAGGACTAGTTTGGGAGCTTGTAGTGTCCACTAAAAAATGTAGAGCCGGCAGAAGAAGCAATTAACCAGCTCTCTGAGTTAGAAGCACTTTCTGATGGGGATTATGTTCTACTTTCTAATATATATGCTGAAGCAGGAAGATGGAATATTGTTGAAGATGTTAGAAAAAGCATGAAAAAGGTTGGGGTTTCCAAAAATCTGCTTGTAGCCAAGCATGAACTGGGGAACTTAAAATTGAGACAAACTTAACACTTTCTCCATGGTTTGTAACAGTTGCTTTTTTCAGTGTAAATTCTCGAATTTATGCACTATTAAATCGGAAATGTGGAATTATGTTTTCCATCTCGATTGAATAGTTGAAGTCTTACGATTGGATCTTTGTTAAATTTTGACTGCTGTTTCTCGATTTTGTGGTTGCCTTTGCCTCCTGGTTTCTTAAATGAAAGAGTTCTTATTTTTGAGTTTGGCCTCATTTGCATCTCATTTTTGTCATGACTATTGATATGTAATGCGTCTCAGTAATTTTTGGTCTATATTTGCATGGTTAATGAGCATGGTTGTCGTACACGCCATAGAGTTGGAGTGCTCAAAGCTGATCCTCCAGACATTTGCTAGATTCTGACTACGGGAAAGGGCCTGCTTATGATTTCATCTATTGCCAAGTTCCGGCGATGCTCTACTTTGGTGATGGAGAAGCGGATGATGAATTTGAATCGGTCCTTATGCAACAATATTCAGAAGCCAACCGAATTGCATATCCTTAATTTACTGCAAAAATTTGATGGCCTGACCAAGAAAATCAAGTCCCCTGTCAGTTTGCAACAACTGGCTCCTACCATAGCACTAGTACTGAAGTTGGAGTATCAATTTGGAGTAGATTAATCAGGAATCTTCCCAGGGCAGTGTACCATGGCATGCATTCAATCTTTTCAATGAAATGCAGAAGGTTTACATTCAGATAGCTTCATTATTGCTTTCCTTCCAAAGGCTGCTGCAAATCTGATCGATTCAATTCGGGGAACTCAATTGCATTGTCATATCATTAAGGTGGGTCTTCAATTACACGTTTATGTGGGAACTGCCCTCCTTAACATGTACTTGATGTGTGCATTGATATCTGATGCTGGTAAAATATTTGAAGTCGTGCAAACAAAAACTCAAGTCACATGGAATGTAATGGTCACTGGTTTGATCAAATGCGGTGAACTTGATTTTGCTGTTTCTATTTTCAAGAAAATGCCACGCAGGAATTCAGTGTCTTGGACTGGAATAATTGACTGGTTTCACTCGGGCCAATAGGCCAAAATAAGCTCTGAGTCTCTTTAATCAAATGATGGCAGATTCCATCAAACCTAATGGAATAACCGTTGTAACTGTTATGCCAGCAGTTTTCAGTTTAGGCGACTTGAAAATTGCTCAGTCAATCTATGCTTACACGGAGAAAGTTTCTTGTATCTTTTCTGATATGCGTGTTTGTAATGCAATGATGGATATGTATGGAAAATGTGGATCAATTGAAGGTGTAGTGAAATTATTTGAGGTGAACTTGGAGAAAAATTTGGTGTCATGGACCACCTTGATCTCGGCATTAGCAATGAATGGGATGGCTAGAAAAGCGTTGGAACAATTTAAGGAGATGGAAAAATTCAACTTGAAGCCAAATAGGGTGACATTTCTTTACGTTTTAGGTGCCTGTAGCCATGGGTGGTTAGTAGAGGAAGGCTTCAATATTTTTCAAGCTATGAACCAGGATAATGGAGTTGTTCCTGACCTCATGCACCACGGCTGTATGGTGGATATGTTGGTGGAGGTGCGGAAGGCTTGAGAAAGCAGAACAGCTGATAATAGACATGCCGCCCATCATGGTTAACGTGATTTTATAGAGAACGCCTTTGGGTGTGCTTGTAGCTTTCACGGTAATCCCAGTATGGAAGAGAGGATATTGAAGAGAATTCAGGAGTTAGAGCAAAGACATGGTGGAACAGCTATAATTTTGCAGCAACTATACGCACTAAACTCTTAAAGCTATGATGATCAAAGGAGAAGATCACAAAGATGGATGGATGATCTACATTTGAGGGATTCTACAGAGAAGGGATGGAAGGAACGAGTTTCTACATTATACCAGTTAAGTTGTATTCTTTGCAGCCTTTTTCAGCGGGAAAATTTGGCGAAAGAAAGAAAACTTCCTCCTGGCTCGCGTAGATGACTCGGAGGAAATTTCATGGCTTGGCAATGATTGAATTGTCTCTGGATCCGGCTCTAGGGCTGGAAGTGTGAACAAAAATTCATTCAACATGCGGACAATTTGGCTGAAAGTCGGACGCATATTTGGATCTTCAACCCAGCATGAACGTATAATGTAGAGTAATTCCTCCGGCAGGTCATCTGGGAGAGTAGGTCTAGTTTGCTTTTGCCAAGAAAAAAAATAGGAAATTGCATTAGCTCATTGATTAAACATATTTCAAGAGGAAAGTTGCAGAATCAAAAGAATAGCATAATAGCATGACAATCGAAATGCGATTACTCCAGTAAATACCAACCTTAAATGCAGCAGCATAGGCAGCCTGTAAATTGGACATGCCTTCAAAGGGCATTCGATTAGTCAAAAGCTCCCACAAGACAATGCCAAAACTATAGACATCAACCTTGTTATTGTAATGCTTCTTCTCCCCATGTCGGAGGGTAACTGTGCTATACAACTGCAATATAAAATTTCCAATTTTAAGAAATTGAATTTTCAAATATCTCATTGTGCAGCCCACTATAATATTAATCTAACTTGGGGATGAGCATGATCATAATTTTATCAACTCACAGTTACCCTTAATGAGAAGCAAATGTTAGTCAGAAACTATCAAGTACTAACTACTAAGAGTCGAACCAGGTAATATTACAACTAAATAACCTCAAAAAATGCTACTACTTATTCACATATAAATGGAAAATGAACCTAGCCTGACGTGCAAAAGTAACTTTTTACGCATGTTGTAGGTCCTGTAATAAATATTCTAAACTAGCACATAACATAAGAAACTTGTTGAGAGAGGGAGGGGGAAAAGAAGTGGCATCAATTAAACAACACAATTTTGAATCCTACCTCAGGAGCCATCCAGCGATATGTACCAGTTTCTGCAGTCATCATCTCAGTGACAGTCTCTTCTCTTGCAAGTCCGAAGTCCGCGAGTTTTATGGATTTATGATTTTCAGTGAGTAACAAATTATCTGAGATGAAACAACATGCAACACTAAGATGCCAATATTCAGAAGAGCACCCTAACCAATGCAATTATATTATATCGACAGCCTTAAACAACAGTGAATTTAAGGGTATGCTACTTCTAATTCAAAGCTAGGGAATAAAACCAAGCCTTAATAATGAAACAGTGATATAGCAGTTACGTAGCAAAGCAGTTGTTACAGCTATTAACAAAAGATGCCTTCAAGTTTAAAAATGCATAACTATGGATGCCAACAATCAAAGGTGCAAATTAAAGTGCCATCTTTGTGGGCAAAATTAGGACAAAATTATACCAGGCTTTAGATCTCTATGAATAATCCCATTTGCATGTAGACAATCCATGGCCTTAGCAATATCAAGGGAAAATTTATAGCCACATGAAGATCCAGTAGCTTGGGGCGGATACTCATCAAAAATTTCCGGAGTGACATCCCAGGCAACAGTTCAGTCACTATAACCATGAGAGGATCCTTGCAAGCTCCAATGAACTGCAAACCAAAGGATTAGTATCTTAAAATTTAGGTGAAATATATACTCAAAGAAGTGAAAATCATAGTTCTAATTTCCAAATGGACACGCATATTGAGGATTGAGGATTGATCGCAGCCATATTTATCAAACATAAATTATAAGAATGAGAAAAGGTTTATTTTTACTTTCCTTCTTACAAACAGTAATCACAGAAGCAACTCAAATCATGCATCCATATTGATGGTAATGAAATCTCCACCAAAACAGATGAAACTTTCCTTAGTGGAACTATACTAATCACACACCTTCACAAGGTTTTCATGTTTCACTCTAGCCATCATATTAACTTCCCTGACAAAGCGACCTTCAAGAGCCATTTTTTCTTCTGGTGTCTTTCCACCTTGGAGTACTTTAATTGCTACAAGCTGGTTTATGTACCTGAAATTGAGACATATCTCAGAGTTCGGAAAATAAAAAATGGAAAAAATAATAATGGCAGGCTCGCAGCCAAACTATGAATGCTACAGAAAAAACTGATATCCACAACAAGCGATACAACAAAGCTCCTATGACCATCGCCAGAACAGAGTTGAAAATTTTATGCTGCAAAGAGAAATGTCCCTCACATGAAACAACATGACAGGTTTCAATACAGCATCAAATAACCCATCATTATGAAAGATCCTTAAAATGTTACATCACAAGTACACGAGGTTTGATCATGGACACCACAAACAAAAAGTAACCCCCAGAAACAGGGAAGTTAATTGCTACATTGATTCCTAAAATTTATACTCGGAAATGTTGAATATTAGCTTATGAATACAAGCTTTGAGGTGTTCATTTAAATCTTAAAAGTGACAATCACAGTACATCCTTTGGCCAAAGCGCAAAAAGTTAGTCGGATCTGCCTTCTACCACAGCTTATAACACACGCATCAGAGAAGAGAGGAGAAAGTCCATAATAGCAAGGAGAATAATTGACGAGAAAATCTTAATAGACATTATTTATTCAAATATCTAAAACTAAATAGTGCAACCGGGTACGGAACAACTAACAAGAAAGTTTTTTTAAAAAAAAACTTGCAAAAAGTACATGCAAAACTAACTAACATTAAAGAAAAAAACTTGCAAAAAGTACAGGCAAAACTAACTAACATAAAAAAAACAAAACTTGAAAAAAGTACAGGCAAAACTAACTAACATAAAAAAAACCAAAACTTGCAGAAAGTACAGGCAAATACTAACATTCTAACCAGCTTACAGCAGGCATCAAACAGGAGAATAGTGCTTAAACCTCAAAACTTGTCATATACATCCAAACTTTTTACAAACGCACTCAACAAGAAGCAATCAATAAAAAGTAGAAAAAACGTACTTTCCCTCATAAACCTTCCCATGAGCTCCTTCTCCAATCTTTGGCCCGACAAACAACTGTGTGTGGTCGATCAACAGTCTACCATCAAGGCTAAACTTCGCATCCGAAGTCAAACCATTCTTCTCCGCGGGACGCACAGAACCAGGGACCTTGGGAGGTTTCTCGGAGGATTTCACACGACGAAACTTCACCTTAACCTCCTCGTCGCCACTCATTTCCTTGCGCACTCACTAAAACTGCCCAAGCTAGATTGCTTACTGAGCTATCTCCAGCAAAAACAACCAAAGCAGCCATCTTTCCCATAAACCAGAGATACCCTTTATCTACCAAGCTCCCCAACTCCAACTGATATCTTCAAAATTCGATTCGCGTCAATCAATTACGCAACAAAAACACAAACCCAATCAAAAATTCAAAGCAGCCATCTTTCGTCTTTTCATCTCCCAAGCTCCACAATTCCAATTGATATCTCCCCAAACCCAATTCATATCCACCAATCACACAACAAAGAACACAGACCCAATCAATCCAACACGGTTCCACTGCACCCAACTCTTCGAGACGCCGCCCAGAAACCCAGCCTTCACTCACGACTCCGGGTCGCAATCGCCGACCAAAAACTCGGCACCGGCGACACGGCGGACGTTGAGCGCACGCCTCAAAGACCATCCAACGACGACGGCGGCCTCAAAGACTGCCGGAATCAGGAAACTACCGGCGCCCGGGCCTGCCCGCCGAGAGAAAGAGCATGACTTTATCGATCCCAGACCATGACCAGAGGAAGGGGAAAAGGAGAGGACGGAGAAAGGTGGAGTCTTGGGTGTGAAGATATTCTCTGTTTCTTGTGTGCGTTCGCAGAGAGAGAGAGCGAGAGAGAGGGGAAGAGAGGGGGGCGAGATCTTTAAAAGAACGGGGAGGAAAAGAGGCGGGCTTTTTTGTGTATCGTCCAATGGGAGTCTAACACGTGTACATTGTTATTGAAAAGTCAACCCCTGCTGTATGGTTTATTTTTTTTATTATTTGGCTCTATTTAACTAGTACAAAAGATATAAAAATTTTAAATAGAGAAATTATATATATATATATATATATATAATATTTTTAAAAATAAAATAGTGCCTCCCCTTTTGTATTATATATTGTTATTATTGTAATTAATCTCAAATTGATTGCTTATGTACTTTTTTAAATAAATTTTTATTTTATTTTTGACATTTTTGTTATAATAAAAAGAGAAAAATTAATGGCACGTTAAAGTGTATATAAGTAACTTACTTAGAAGTAATTATAATTATTTATGCTTTCACTTAGATATTATTATATTTAATTTTGCAACAAAATATTCTACTTGATATTAGTTTATATGCAAAATATATTAAATATATTTATTTTTAATAAAATTAACTATTTTAAAATTTTCGTATCATTTGTACTATTTTTAAGCCAAACAGACCATTAATATTCTTCAAGTAGTTAACTCAAATTTAACTAGTTATTTTTTTATTTTAAGTGATTTTTTGAATAGTTGAGTTGATTGAATTAGGGTTGAGTTCAAGTAATATTTATTGATACTCATATTGTGTACGATTTTATATTTTATATTAAATAAAATAATCTTATTTCTACATAATAAAATTATATAATTACTATTAAAACTTTATATGTTTATATACAACTATTAGCAAGTTATATTCTTTTTATTACTTTGGCTAGATTTCTTGAAATGAATGTAATTTAATTAATGTTTATATTTCTGTTTTTCTGCATAAAACGTCGAGCTCAAAATTATGCTAAATAGAGGCAGCCCAAATTATTTCCTTTGGCTTTGAAGAAATTTTAAATTGATTTTTAAAGACAAATTAAGCATGACTAAATTTTGAACAAATTTTATTTTATATTATAATAAGGTAATTAGAAGTTGGGAGATTATATATAATGATGATAAATATAGAAATGTTTGGAAGTTTTGAATGTAAAGAACAAATTTGGTATGAGTGAAAAACTCAATAAGGTCTTGCCGCTAAATTATTTGTAAGACTCAATCAACTATAAAGAAATTACCCTTCATTAAAAAAAGCTGATGAGAATTTTAATATTTTGATAATAAATAAGTGTTATCACCTGTGCATATTTTGATACTCATTGGTCCGGTTGCAAGACCTTATATCAAATTATTACTCATTTGGTATATATTTGCTTCTTTTCTTACAAGATCTAGGTTAGGAAAATTATTTAATCGCTTCCTCTACTTAGGGCGAATGTGATAATGTTAAGATTGTAATGTGTGGTGAACACATGAACCTCATGCAAATCATTTATCTATGTAAATGGGTCATTCACTTATTTTAACCAGAATTATTTACTTATAATAATATTAAACTTTGAAAATCACCAATTTGTAAAAATTTGAAGTACCCACTTATGAGAAAAAAATACTTTGCTGATAGGTTAAAAATTATTGGAGCAGAAAACGTTTGAGCTCAAACTCATAGAGGCCTTTATTAAGGAATAAAATGTTTAATGTGGTAGATCGTGAGGTTACTAAAGATCATCGAGAATGCGGAATTGATTTTGTTTAAATAAAAGTTAGAGAATGGTTCCCAAATAAATAAATCAATATCCAAAGCAAAAGCATAATCATCGTTAATTTATATTGAACGGTATAAACACGTGTTCTTAAAATTTTAAATTCTCATCCTATTATTCCAATATATGTATATATATATATATATACATACACATCGCACACATACATATTATACGACCTTATTTATTCGCCTTGACAAAAGAAGCCACCATTCTCAACTAAATTTAGTTGTTGTCTTGCCATTTAATCATTAAAAAAACACATACAAAGTAATGGAGGGAAAATTAAATAAAAAGCAAACATATACACTTGATATCCAACTAATCTTTACTCTTGAGCTCCCTGGTAAAAAAACCTGTGCTACTTCAACTCAAACTAAAAAATGGAATTCAACATATATATATTGTGGCTCATAATTTCATGAAAAGAAAACTTGACAAAATGGTTTGTTTGTGCATGAAGAACATAAGCTAGTGAATTCGCACTGCAACAAGAATCATATTACATATAACTCAAATTTATTCTGGGCAACCCAAAGATGTTAATGAAAATATTTGGATACATTCATTACTCCAACCTCTAGTTATTTGTGTATTTGATGGCAGGAAACCCGTGATCTAACCTACCTTATTAATCAAAAGATTCAATCGGCATCCATTCAATTAACAAAGGTCCAAGCTTCGAAAGTCAAGCTCTGATCAAATTATTAACCTCTTCGGATTGGGCATGATTTATAGAAAAAGAGAGCACTTAGCCTTAACACGTTTCTACCTTCCACATTAATACTGTTGAGATGTCCACATTCTCTTATTCACGGACTCAATGACATGTTAAGTAATGTTTAAACTTATAATGTTTGAGTGCCACTATTTAACTGAGCAGCAATATTGTAATATACTTGTGCAGGTCTGCCGACTTAGCAATATGGGATCCAAATTGCAAAAGAAAAAGAGTATGTTATACTATACTTTGAAAACTATTGCAACTATTTTTTCGATTTTTGTTTCATTTTTTTAGAAAATGGAAAAAGACATACTTTTGAAGCCCTCAATTTTGAAGTATAATCTACAATTCAAAGTCCATGCATCTCGAAAATATAAGTGGGGATTTAATATTTTCTCTTTTACATTTGTATATTACGAGTTGATAAAAACCGATTAGCGTGGACTCCACTCCTGGACTATTATAATAGATATACTAAAGTACATACCCACGAGCAAGAACGTAGCAATAATGTAGCAAATTAGGGAGATAATGTTACTTAACATTATTAATATTGCATTACTAATATAGCCAAATGCGTGAACTAATGCAAAAGTATCAAATTGCCAAATAAGTCATTAGTGGGGTCTACTTGGAGGTGACCCCTCATTTCCCATACGTTGGAGCTCTCTTCATGAAAAAATATATATAAATATTGTACCTTGCCTTTAATTTTTATTAATAATATGTTTTTTGACATGTCACTGAGATTCTACGAGTCATGACACAATACAAATATTTTTTATTAAGAATATTCTTTTTATGCCACTCCTTTAAGCTAGATATTATAAGGCTATAAACATTTAAATTGTGCAAATCATAAACATTTCAAGTTAATTAATTATAAAAAATTGGTGATATCTCTCTCCCACAAGCTTCAACCCGGGACTCAGACTTCTCACTGACATTATTATGAGTTCTCTTAAACATTAATTAAGTCTGCACGTTACTTGAATCCTGGAGTCAAAAATGAAATTAACTGCAAAATTTTATCAATTTAGGGTCATTTATAGAATTTAAATTGGAAATGTAAGAAATTAAAAACTAGATAGGGCTTAAACAGTGGACTTTGTTGGTGATTCAAGTGCAAAATGTTTGGCGTTTTATAATATTTATTTGCTGTATTTTTTATTTATTAATTTACTAGCAGAATAGCTTCTACGGCCACAACGTGTTCACACGTATTCAAGCACGTGACACATTGACGTGATAGGCCCTGCGGCGAAATCTATGGGGCCCCACGGCGGAGAATGATTGCAAGGCTTCCACGGCAGAGGGTAAATTAGTCATTTTCCTGGGAAAGGCTTCCCATCGGACAGGTTCCAAAAAAGGAACCGGACAAATTTTTTGGTTTGGGAAATAATTTCCATTTATTGTAATTGATTATACACAAACTTTTGTTAGTCATCGTTAGGTAATTGATATATTGACTTAATCAATAAAATGCGATACGAAAATTAATATTTTTTACATTATCATTTATTAATTTATTTTCATGCATTGACTTGCCATTCTTTAATAAAACACTTGTATTTTTTTGGCTCATGGTTTAGAGAAAAAAACTTGCATCTATTACTTTCTTTGTAACTTTAAGTAATTTCTATGTTGATGAGATGTTGTAATTATTGATTATTTCGCTTTGAAAAAAATAAAATAACGGCTAATACGTATTCAACCATTTATCAATGTGGATGTATAAGGAATCGTATGTAATACACTAAAAATGTTGATATCAAAATATATTTTTGACACCCAGATTAAGTAAATTATCATTTTAAAACAAAAATGGTTTTTTGGGTTTTCAAAAAACATAGTGTGGAAAAAGGTTTTCAAAATCAATTTTTACAACAAAGAAAAGCTCTAGATTTTTAATTTGTACACTTAGAAATTTTTTTAATTCAAGAATGTATTAATTTTCAAACTTTTTTTGCATACTTTATTAAAATATATTTTTTGGAAAAAAAGTTATCAAATTAGCAAATGCTCACATTTATAGTGCTTTTGTCAATGAATTTTCTTTCAACTATATTGCTTGTATGATAGTCAAATAACTAATGCTCTACAATTAGTTTGTGCATTCTTTTTGTTAATCATGGTCATGCATGGCTGGCTTTAGGAAATTAATCACGAGCGGGTTACCTTCTCTCACGGCCACTTCATCTTGGAACTCCATCACTTCAATAACAATCACGAGTACGAAATATGATGCTCGGTCACTCATGAATCTCGTCTACAAACACACCCATCAAACCTGTCACCACCATGGATGACCTATATCTGCCTTATCTTCCTTCTATAAATACTGTTTCTAGTCCTAACTACTTTGCTTCCCCTCAACATTAACTTGAAGACATCATACATGAATATGATACATTCATGTGGAATGAAGAAGCAGGAAAATAAGTGGTGGAAGTGCATGAAGAAAGATAGATTTAGATGCTTCCTTTGGTGAAAGTCATTATATATATCTACTTGGGAGATGGTGACCCCTTGTCTTTTCAAGGGCATTGTCTTTGTGTTCTCCCTTTTTCTCTTCGCCCCTGCTTTAATGGTTCTGTGGTCGGTGGGAGATCCCTTTCAGAAGGGGGTGTGGTTTTCTTGGGAGATGACAATGAGCACGGTGGTCGCTAGAGAGCCACATAGCTTAGATAGTTATATATGATAAGATTTTAGTCATTTGTATGCGCTTTCAAATTGGAATCTACACACCGTGGTTTCAACATTTCTTTCATCAAACAGGGATGGGCGGCACTTCTTGACATATATGGTCATGTTTGAGTTTGGCAATATCGACTCGATGCAATTTCAGTTTTGTAGTTTTGTAACGTTGTTTCCACCCAAAGTCCAATGCATAGAGAAATGCTCCTGATTTGGATTCATTGGTGCGGGGGTACAATATAGTGGTTTTAGATTAAAGGTTAATAGTGTTGGGATTAACCAAACAAACCAAATACAAATCCCCTTATTTCAACATATAAGGATGAAAAGTACCAAGCAAATAGAGAGAGACGACAAGATAATTTTACGTGGAAAACCCCAAATTTGGGGAAAAAACCACAGGGCAAACAGCCAGATCAAATTCACTATATCACAATTTTGATACAGAATAGATCCACAGGAGAACAAACTCCCCAATACCAATTTACTGTACTTTCTACAAAATTGGTATAAAGTCGTAGAAGACAATAAAGGAAGAATATTACAGATTAAGAACTTGGCGAAGTTACCATTGACGATTGCAAGCCAATCTCAACAAAGCATTCACCTTTCTTCAATCCACACAATTTTCTTTCTCCCTTTGCAGTAGTTTTTCTCCAAAACCCAAAAACCAGAAAAAACCCAAAGAAGAAAAGCGTCGTACGTTGCTTTTATCCCTTTCAACTAACCAAATCTGGAAAATCTTGGTTTTTGCCCAAAACAGGGTTGTAAGTTCATGTATTTACGGAGGAGGGACAACCCAACAAACCTCTCCTTCCCGACTCCATAAAATACCTCTAGCCAGCATGGGAAGCTCCATCCATGCCTGCTCCATTCCTGCAGTAAACATGTTTCTCCTTTGACACAACTTTAGTCATCATGTCTGAAACATTTCTTTCAGTATGAATTTTTGTTAGCTCAAGAGATTTACTTTCCAACACATTTCTTATCCAGTGATATCTCACATCAATGTGCTTGCTCCTTGAATGAAAACTTGAATTCTTACTCAGGTGAATTGCACTCTGGCTATCACAGTGTACAATGTATCTCTCCTGTTCAATGCCAATTTCATTCAAAAATCTCTTTGTCCATAGCATCTCCTTGCAAGCCTCTGTAGCAGCAATAAATTCTGCTTCAGTTGTGGATAATGCAACACACTTTTGCAACCTAGACTGCCAAGACACAGCCCCATTAGCAAAATTAACAATAAACCCAGATGTTGACCTTCTTGTTTCCAAGTCACCTGCCATGTCTGCATCGGTGTAGCCAACCAATAAAGGTTTATCACTTCCAAAACACAAACACATTTTGGACGTACCTCTCAAGTACCTCATTATCCATTTAACTGCTAGCCAATGTTCTTTGCTCGGATTTGCTAAATGTCTGCTAACCATTCCAACTGCATATGCTATATCAGGCCTTGTACAAACCATAGCATACATTAAACTACCAACTGCAGAAGCATAAGGAACCTTTCTCATTTCCTTCATTTCTGTTTCACTTAAGTCACTTTTCTTCAACTTGAAGTGACCCCCAAGTGGAACTCCAACCGGCTTTGCATCTTTCATGTTGAATTTTTCAAGTACCTTTTCTATGTACTTTTGTTGTGACACCCAAAGCTTTCTAGCTCCCCTGTCACGCTGAATGGACATTCCCAAGATTTGCTTTGCCGGTCCCAAATCCTTCATTGCAAAGGATTTGTTCAAGTTCTTCTTTAAACTTGCAATCTTGGCTCCATCATGTCCTACAATCAACATGTCATCCACATAAAGCAACAGAATAACAAAGTCACCATCATCAAACCTCTTGATGAACACACAGTGATCAGAAACAGATTTCTTGTACCCATTCTTTTCCATAAAAGAATCAAACTTTTTATACCACTGTCTAGGAGCTTGCTTCAAACCATACAAACTCTTTTTCAGTCTGCACACCATCTGTTCCTTTCCTCTGACTTTAAAACCCTCTGGTTGCTCCATGTATATGGTCTCCTCAAGATCACCATGAAGAAAGGCCGTCTTCACATCTAACTGTTCAACTTCCAAATCCAAACTTGCAGCCAAAGCCAGAACAATTCTAATAGAAGACATTTTAACAACAGGAGAAAAAATTTCATCGAAATCAATACCTTTCTTCTGTCCGAAGCCCTTCACCACCAACCTTGCCTTGTACCTTGGTTGTGTGTTATTTTCTTCATATTTGATCCTGTAGACCCATTTATTCCTTAATATTCTCTTCCCCTTAGGAAGATCCACCAACTCATAGGTGTGATTATCATGCAAAGATTTCATCTCATCTTGCATTGCCTTCAACCACTTCTCCTTTTCTACATGAGCTTTGACCTCACTGAAATTTTCTGGTTCTCCACATTCAGTAATTGTCACATATTCTGATGATGGATATCTTGTTGATGGAACTGGTTCACGAGCTGATCTCCTCACATTAGTTGGCTGCCCTTGATCAGAATCTCCATGTTCCTGTCCAACATCATTAACAAACTCATTAGAAATATCATCAGACACCACATCCTCACCCTCATCATCACTCGGTGGGGAAATAATTGTGTCATCCTGAGCCGCCTTTTCACTTCTAGCTGAGGTTGAAGGATCTTTTATCTTTTCCAAGCTTTCCTGAGATTTAGTTTGAGGAACTTCTTCCTTGCCAAAGTCCTCAACTGTTTGATCCTCCCTGAAAACTACATCTCTGCTTCGAATCAGTTTTCTATTCTTAGGATCCCAAAGTTTGTATCCAAACTTATCATCACCATATCCCAGAAAGATACATTCCACGGCTCTAGAGTCAAGCTTAGCCCTTTGCTCCTTGGGCACATGTGCAAAGGCTTTACAACCAAAGACTCTCAAATGAGAATAACTGACCTTTTTGTCACTCCAAATCCTTTCTGGTATGTCACTGTCCAGAGCATGTGTGGGAGATCTGTTGATTAAATAACAAGCTGTGCTCATGGCTTCACCCCAGAAGCTTTTAGGCAACTTAGCTGAAGACAACATACTCCTAACCCTCTCAGAGATGGTCCTGTTCATTCTTTCAGCCACTCCATTATGTTGAGGAGTATAAGGAACCGTCTTCTCATGCCTAATCCCATGCTTGCTACAATATTCATCAAACTCAACAGAACAATATTCACCACCATTATCACTTCTAAGACATTTCAAGAGCTTACCGGTTTCTCTTTCAACCAATACATGAAAATTCTTAAAGATGCCAAAAACATCACTTTTATTTTTCATGCCATAAGCCCACACCTTCCTAGAAGTATCATCAATAAAAGTGACAAAATAAATAGAACCGCCAAGAGATTTTACCTCCATAGGCCCACACACATCAGAGTGTACCAACTCAAGAACTTCTGACTTCCTTGTACTTGTGCTTGCAAAGGATGTCCTACGTTGTTTCCCGACCAAACAATGGTCACAAGAACTAATTGTGATGTCCTTGACCTTGGGAAGGAGATTTAACTTCTTCAAAGTCTCTAGTCCCTTCTCACTCATGTGTCCCAATCGACGGTGCCACAAATCAGCAGTGGAATCAAATGAGGAGATATTAACCTCCCCTCGAACCAGACTCGTCTCAGTTTTGTACAAACTGCAACACTTCTTCCCTTTAGCAACAACAAGAGAACCTTTCACAAGTTTCCACACACCTTGTGCAAATTGTGAACCAAATCCTTCATCATCAAGCACTCCGGTTGACAACAAACTCATCCTTAAATCTGGAATATGTCTGACATTTTTAAGCACCAATCTGTAACCCGTGTTTGTTACTATATGCACATCTCCAAGTCCCACAATTTTGGAAGTATCACTATTTCCCATCTTCACTATTCCCAAATCTGAAGATTCATAGGTAGTAAAGAAATTTTTGCTTGGAGTTGCATGAAATGATGCTCCCGAGTCAACTACCCAACTAGCATCACAATCGGCCGTCAAACAATCATTCCCACAATCAGAAAGAATCACCATGTCATCATGCACAACATTAGTGTTCGTTTCTCCTTGATCCTTGTTGTCCTTATTTTTCAAGTCTTTCTTGAGCTTCCAACAATCCTTCTTCATATGACCTGTCTTGTCACAATAATAACACTTCAAGTGCTTCCTGGATTTAGACCTTCCTCGACTCTTGTCCCTTCTGTCTGTGTCTCTATTTCTCGATCTACCTCTTGCCTCTTCTGACACTAATGCATGAGACCCTGAAGTTGGTAGAGATTTTCTTCTCACCTCCTCATTCAGTAAACTGCTTGTTACCATGTCCATTGTGAGTTTTCCATCCGGAGCAGCATTGCTCAAAGATATCACCAATGTTTCCCAACTCTCTGGCAAAGTGTTGAGGAGCAGGATAGCTTGCCATTCCTCATCTAGAGTCATCTTCATCCTGGCAAGTTGAGTAATAATACTCTTCATCTCATTGAGATGCTCACTTATGTCAGTTCCATCCTTATACCTCAAATTCACCAATTTCCTTATCAAAAGGGTCTTATTGCCAGCAGTGTTCCTCTCATAAACTTCTTGGAGTTTATCCCATATTGCTTTTGAGGATGTCAATTCAGAAACATGATGATACACAACTTCATCTACCCATTGTCTCAAACAGGCCATAGCCTTCCTATCCAATTTATTCCAGTCTTTTTCAGTCACCTCTGCCGGTTTCTGACCAGTGATAGGTTCATATAAATCCTTGGAATATAGATGATCAATCATCTTTCCTTTCCAATAATGCCAGTTACTAGGCCCCTTAAGAGATATCATCTTAACATACTTCTCATCAGCCATCTTGTTGAAATATAAATCACAGACACACCAACTAGGCTTTTAGAAATTTCGTCGAACACCTAGTGGGCATCAAATATCAACAACCAAAACTTGCAAACCTGTTGGCTCTGATACCACTTGTTGGGATTAACCAAACAAACCAAATACAAATCCCCTTATTTCAACATATAAGGATGAAAAGTACCAAGCAAATAGAGAGAGACGACAAGATAATTTTACGTGGAAAACCCCAAATTTGGGGAAAAAACCACGGGGCAAACAGCTAGATCAAATTCACTATATCACAATTTTGATACAGAATAGATCCACAGGAGAACAAACTCCCCAATACCAATTTACTGTACTTTCTACAAAATTGGTATAAAGTCGTAGAAGACAATAAAGGAAGAATATTACAGATTAAGAACTTGGCGAAGTTACCATTGACGATTGCAAGCCAATCTCAACAAAGCATTCACCTTTCTTCAATCCACACAATTTTCTTTCTCCCTTTGCAGTAGTTTTTCTCCAAAACCCAAAAACCAGAAAAAACCCAAAGAAGAAAAGCGTCGTACGTTGCTTTTATCCCTTTCAACTAACCAAATCTGGAAAATCTTGGTTTTTGCCCAAAATAGGGTTATAAGTTCATGTATTTACGGAAGAGGGACAACCCAACAAATAGAAAACATTAGTAAGTAAATTTGTAGCTAGTTTCCGGACTTGACTGAGAAGCTGCGACATGATACACCTGATGCTTTATGCTTATTATGACTCCGTCAAGCGAAAATTCGAGTTCATTGGCAAACCCTGAGAGGAAGTTTTTGTAAGAAGTGAATTGGGAGTGTGTTTTGTTTGTCATTTTTCACTTCGAGAGCTCTCAGGCTGAATTGTTCAATCAAAGCCTGTGAGCCCCAACCAATGCACCTTTAGGCACATTCGCTCAAAAAATTCAGCACATTTGAACTGTAACTTCAATGTGTGAACCCCTCAAAATGAACTCCTCCTCCTACTCCTGTTTCACATCTGTGTGAGCTTTCAATATAACACGAGACGCCGTATTCTGGTCGTTCGTGTGAAGAGCAGACAAGCCATATGGTCATGACAAACCTAACTATATCTAGCGTCACAACTTCCAAGAAATAAACTGCTACAGAATCAATACAAAATGGCTCGGGGTTAACTTTACAAAACGCCAATGTAATAATGTTCGAAGTTATGTTTAGGTACAAGTGATCCATGTAACTTTGAGTAGCATCAACGTTATGTTAATCACGAAGTGGAAATTTGAAGTCGGATTAATTTGTATGGCTTTTGTTCATCTTAAATTGAAGAGATAGATGGCAATTATACTATGTTTCATTGCGTAAGAATTATTCGAGTACCATAATTGGGTTCATGTCAATTCAAGGCTATTGGCTTTGGAGCATTTTAACTTGTGAAAAACAACTTTGCGGAGCCAAACCTTCAAGAAAATGTACTGTACGTTATCGTATTTGAGATGTCAATTACATTTTAATCATTTTTGATGTATATATGAGAGATGATAATCTCGACATTACTCTAGCTGTTTCAAGAAATTGGGAATTTGGTAACGTCCTGCACTTCGACCAGAGGTAAATGATGCTGCTAAAAGCTAAGGGCAAGAATATGAGATCTGGCATGCTCTGTGATTTATGGTTCTACAAGACTGTTAAAGGAGTACGCGGCTGTTCAACGAACCTGATATTCGTGCCGTTGTGATTGATGCCTCTATATAGCCTACAACGATTACAAGATCCACAGCTGAATTTAAGTTCTCTTCAAGGACATGAAAAAGAAAAGGCTGTACAACTTATGTAATTCATATAAAAATGAAACCAACTTCAGCAACCAACGTAAGTCAATCAAAAAATTACTGGCATGTCAAACCGACCGAGAAGAATCGGTTGTTCTGCAGCACGCTTGCATATGAAAATGGTGACTTGGGAACCTTGAAAATGTGACAACTCGGCGCATCTGTTGCCTAAAGCTCCAGCTTGTCAACTAAGGTAGGGCTTATTACAGTGAGATCAGTGATCTTTAGTGATTGTACATCTCTCAAAAAAGCAAGTACACATCATCCGTAAGCATTTTCAATTCTTCACTGTAATGCAACATGTGCCTCACCGAAATACCAAACTCAGTAACAAAATTTGATTTGAGTAACTGAAAAAATAAAATGGGCATAGCCCGCTAACAAGGTTTACTAAATTGATCCCCAAGTCAAAATAATACATTTTCATTTCTGCAACTCTCTCCGATTGCCACCTAGGAAGAGCATCTCTTCGGAATTTAATCGGATAGGACTAGAAAGATGGTCTCTGTATCATCACGTAGATATTTTCACTTCATCGGAAAATAGTCTCTTTGGAATTTAGTCACTCAACCATTGCCACGAAGCCCCCAGCAGTACTACTTTCGGCAACAGTTTCCTTCACAAACCTGAAAACATGCAACAATCATAGACGTGGGTCCAAATTAAGGCAGGGATCAATTACTAGCTGTTATTTAGAGAAATATTTCAATCAATATATTATTATGTAAATCAAAATTAAGAAACCATTTTCACCACCACCTTCAACGTGGCTCACTGTATTGTTCTTTGCATTCCTTACGGAAAAAATGCAAAGAAAATCACACAGCCATACCAAAAGGTAACGAATGAAGTTTCAAATTAAAGTAAACTAGCTGTTACTCTAAACATCCCCACATTAGTCCAGAAAGAAGCTGATCCTCAGTATTTCTCAACATGGCACACTGGACTGATCTCTGCATTCCTCAATTTTCTCATGGAAGAAACCAAAGAATACTCAAATCACACAGCCTCACTAAAAGGTAATGAAGGACGTTTCAAATTGAAGGAGACCAGCAGTTACTTCGAAAGTTCCCAGAAATGACCAGAAAGAAGCTGGTCTCCTCCCTATCTTTCAGCTACATCAGAAAGACCATTTTTGCATATATAATTATGAATATTTTTTTGTAGTTGTAAACACTTCAAATCTCACAAAAAAACAAAATCACTATTTGAATTTAAGGAGTCAGTTGAAAAAATTGAATATGCAAACCTTGTCAATTTTTCCTGAGATAGCTGCAAGACATGAATAGCAAGAATAAATGACAATGCGATCCCTGTTCATACACATGAAATTTAAACAATGTTAGCATGGACCAAGTCATTATACAATTGCCTAATAACAAGAAGCAAGTATAGGCATTAAAGAATTATGTTTAGCACAAATGTTGGCAGCTTTCAATTTCACTTGTGTGTCTAAAAGGAATGATCACTCCATAAGCCTTACAGGAAACCAGGGAGACTATATAATCAAACAAAGAACATAAGAAACCAGTTTATAGTGGAATGAATAATTGTCAGCAAGAAAACAAATATTGTGGATTGAGGTGACAGGGAAAATACAAAGATAAACAAAGATGCAGAATAGAATACGTGTTGTCAAGGTGAGGAAAATGGGAGAACATAGGATGAATGTCTTTGTCACAAACCATTTGCATTGAAACCGGTGATGATGACAGTTTTTCATCACATAATCATTATCATCAACATCATCATTCAAAAATTCAGAATAAATAGGGTTGAGAATGGAAATCCTATTCCATCCCTTCACCCAATCCAAATGGACAAATCAATGATAGTTTCTGCTTACTAAGATATTACAACATAATTTTTAGCTGAACAGAGCTTCATACACAAACCATACTAGAAGATTAGAGTAACCATATTCCTTACCGGATCCAAACAAGACATAGAATGCACTTATTACATCAACTTCTGATTGTTCCTCCCTGCATTATGCAAGTATTCATTAAGTCCACATATCTAGTTGAATGGTTTGACAAATGCTAGCAAACAGAAACAATCACAGGATGCGAGAATAAAAATGCATGCAGTCCATAGCATGCAGTCCATAAGCATTATTTAGCATTTTAAACAAAAATCCAGACAATTTGGGCGACCATTTCACATTCAATAATACCAGCATCAACAAATTGCAGTCTGAAACAATGGAGAGAATGAAAAGATGCAAAGTCTGATAAAAAAAAGCGTAAATTCTAGCAATGTATGACTAGTTTCCCCGGGACCAAGACTCAAGAAGACATCAAGACTCAAATTGCATAGGCATACTAACACGATCAAAAGCAGCTTCTTTTGCATACATTACCAAAACGTTGATGATCCTTCAGATGAACTACTTTTTGGTAGAGTAAAAACAATTGCATTGAATATAGCAACCATGTATATCTCACAAGCACGTGTTTTGGCCAATGTTCCAGGTTCCAGAAATTATTTTTGATATCTTGATGAATCTCCACATCTGCATGAACAAAATATTGAAAACTCAAAAGCCACATTATATGGTTTAATGATTCTCAAGGCTCAGAAGAAAATCATGAAAAGTTGAAAATGGGTTCTATCAGAACAGTGAGTTATGTAATAGGAAATACACAAAATGCAAGTGCAATGAGTACATTGTTCAACTTTATTATGTTTTCTAACAACACTTAAAAACAAGTATAGCAACTTGAAAACTAGTTAACATAGGAAAAGAGCAACCTTTAATTTATAACTGAATTTTTTTGTTACTACCATAACCATGTAACAAAGACATCTTGCATGTATCAATACAAATTAGCAACATATTCGTGAAGATATTGAAATTAACAATAATAAATGCTACAAAGATGATAATATTATGTCTATATAATAGGAAAACAGCCCCAAATATATCATTTTTACAGTAAACGGCTAATGAGCAGAGTCAATCAGATCATGAAAATTGGAATGAATAAACATGATGCAAGAACTGCCAACACTAATAAAACATCGCAATTGAACTGCACGGTAGGAGTAGGACAAGAGTCATAAAAAATGAGGAAGATAACGTACAGTGATGTGGCATATCCACAACTTTTGCTGTCACGCCATGCAAATCATTTCCTCCAGTATCGCTGCAAACTCAAAGACCAAATATTCATACTGGTGTACCAGCTTTGAAATCGATGAAAAAACTAAATAAGAAACTGTTGATCTCCCACAAATATTAACAAAATGACTTATAAAAGAAAATCCCAAAAAATAGAAATTCATAAATAAGGTAGCAAACACACTTACCAAATAGATATCAATCAAGGGAACTTCAGTACTCTTGCGGTTAATCAATAGAAGCCATGGTACGAGAAATTTTTCCTTCCCCACCTGAAAGGAGCTGTGCATGCAAACAGATATTTTTTCAATGTCATGCAATATTAAGTTACAATCAATCATGTATAATAATTCTGCACTTGTTTAACACCTAAAAGAGAGCTAAACAAATATCAATCGATCTTACAACATGCAAGGAAATGATGAATTCCTGACCTAATTAATGAGAATGTATATAGGCTTACAGGCCTACTTCATTAACCAAAGAAAATATAAAACAAGGTTTCTATTCAACTAAAGAAAAATTGGAATACCAGATCTCAAAAAAGTTCGAAATATGCAAAACAAGATTCCTGGCCTATTTCATTAACATGTACATATGTTTACCGCAAATAATAAGTCGGAACTTCAGCGCGCATCCATTCATAATAACGAATACATAAAGCATAGACAAATTCCAATCTTCGCATTCATCTTGTCATGAAAATTTCATAGAAATAATCGACTTTCTAAACATCTATCGAAACACCCAAAAAAAATCCATTCTTTAACCGAAAAGCATACATCTTATAAGGATCTGCGCCAGTGTATCCCGTCGGCTTCGGTATAGGCATCAAAACCTTCACACATCAGTCCACCAAATTCATCATCGAACAACTCAAATCATTCAATACCTCAAACAATCCCCAATATAACCAAGATCAAAAAGGAAAAATACCTCCCGATTAACAGCAAACATCGGGCAATGGCGGCCGACCACATCGTGCCAGACTGTCCTGGACTGAGAAGGCATCAACCCATCCAATCAAACAAAAATCCAACACCGGAAAAATCAACAACCGCAATCGAAATCGATCGAACGAGAAGGAGGGGGCCGGAGTCGAGAGATCCCTCACCGAGTGGTACTGCCCCATCCTGCTCACGGGTACGATGTCCCACGGCCTGTACGCCGATGAGAGGAGGAGGAGGAAGTAGGAGGCGAAGAGGATGGAGGAGGAGGGGGCCGCGGCTGAGCTGGCCATTTTCCGGCGACGGGGCGGCCGGCACCGGTGAGGAGGGTCGGGGAGGAAGACGGTGTGACCGATTAACCCGAGAGAAATTCGGACATGGGGAGACCGAACGATATAGCGTACATGGGCTGGGCCTAGTGAAAGACCACGGCGTTGGCCCAGGCCCATAATGATTAAATATAAAGAAAAAACGGGCTCTTTAAAACGCAATAAAATCAATTTGATTCGATTTTCAATAAAATAAATAAGAGATCGATCCAAAGTCAGATGAAGAAAACTTCGGTATAAAACAATCATTAAAAAAATCTTAATGTCAATTTTTTATATGTATGATTTTATTATGAAAAAGGTTTTATAACGTCTTCAACACATATGTTTGTCAATGATTGATCTTTTCAAGAATTGAATAGTTGGCAAATTAGCAATATATGTCCCGGTTGCCACTCATTTCCTGATAAAATACTATTATTATTTTTTTCAAAAATAAGAGGCCTATTGTAAGAGTCTAAAGATAATTTTCTGTTTCAAGCAAAAATTAGAGATCATACTTCTTGGAATGTGGGGGTGGACCTAAATACAGTCCAGGCATCTTAAAATTGTCACCCTTAAAGCTCTGTTTGGTGATGAAGATGTCAACTTCGGATGATAGACCGAGCCCCAAAGCCAGACTTACTTAATCTATGAAAGACCATCAAGCGGTATGGGTTCGCTCTCATGGACAACTATTACAGGTTTGAAGGTGCGTTTGTCGAAGAATATAGCCAATAAAATGTGCAGGAAAAGGCTGTTTTGAACGGTCGGAGTTGGAATTTTGAAATATGGCTGGTGTCAATTACCAGTGGTAAGGAAGTTGACAGGACGTGTGTGGGGGAAAGGCCATTGAATCTTCTCGTCTATTACATTAAACTTTGATAATAAATGAAATGAAATGGAAGACCCATGGGCAGGAATCATCTTGCACAACATTTAACTCCAAAATATATTTTACTTCATAGTTTGTATGGCTGATGCACATATCACTCACTCCCACATGAGCATAGAGATGATTACACCTGCAATGAAGCTTCCTTTACGCATGCTTTAGATATACTAATCGTGTCATCGTAAAGCATAGATCAATATTTGACTAAACATCACTGGCAAAGTTCATTTCATCAGGTGGGGATGGCATACCGCCGTCCTTCGTTTTCATATCTCGATCAGTTTGA
This sequence comes from Piper betle, assembly GCA_033002965.1. Lineage (NCBI taxonomy): Eukaryota > Viridiplantae > Streptophyta > Magnoliopsida > Piperales > Piperaceae > Piper > Piper betle. The sequence continues at coordinate 16,090 of JAURVB010013596.1, read as the reverse complement.
GATGTCTAAAAAAGAAAGGTTGGCAACTATCCTAATCATTTTGGTAGCAAGGCTTCTTTATGTACTTGTGATTTTGTTTACACTTTGATGAAAGACAGGAGGCCCCATTTTAGCTTCCACATTAGCCAAATCATAGTAAGAACGCAAGGACCAGGAACTAGTATGATCAGACGTGACTCCCCTTGCTGGAAAAACCTTGTTTAAGCGCTCATCCAAATCCTACACTGGGCCTACATTGGGCGGAAAGCAAGCAAGGTCAGCAACTGCAACACTCAAGCCAAGCTAAAAATATATACATTTGAGGATCACCTGCACTAGAACATGCTCTCCATCCAGTCCTACTGGCAATGGACAAAGCACGCTCCGGCAAGCATCGCCGTGTCGTATCCCCTGCCCCTCCCCCGACACCTATTGCCCAAGCTGTCGGCAAGAAGTCGATGACTGTCAACGATGTAATTCTCTCAGAGTATCTTGCTAGGTCCCTGACTGTGACAGAGCTCTCCTTGCCGGAGTCGATGCGTCTACATCAGGAACTAGGGCTCCATGCACGGCCTCTCATGCGTGTGGAGTTCTCTTCAGCGTTGGCCAGTGATGAGCTTGCCTCTCGGATAATTAATGCTGCTGTCAGGGAGGTCGGAGCATTTCAGATTGTTGGACATGAGATATCGGCCAAGGAGATGAGATCAGTAATGGAGGAAGTGGAGCAAATGTTTCATACGGAGAGTTGCTATAAGAGAGAGAGAAACATTTAAGTACATAAGGACGTCTGAGACTGTCACAGAAGGAATCAAATTCAGGTAATGTAGGAACATGGAAGAAAATAGTATTGACAAAGGAGAAGCATTTGCTAATTTTCGTTTACATGGAAAGAACTGCTAAATTTTGTTTATCACCCAGTAAATGTATTGGAGAAGATGAACAATAATATAGTGTTTGAATCATCATATGGTTAGACTGCACTACTCTTTGCGGCCTTCCACGCTGAGTTGCTCCATTTCCATTATGACTTTTTCCTTTACCAGCTTGGCATCAATTTTGGAGGTTCTATTAGTTCATGGCAGATATAGGCGTATTTTCTAGTCAGAAAATAGAAAATATTGATTAATTTGTGAAGGGTTGCCTTAAGTTCTTGCTATATAAATATATATACAACATAAGCATTACCATGCCAGCTAGTTCATGATGCACAGCTGCACACAAAACATCTCGAGCTTCCTGACAAGACATAATGTTAGTCTTCTAAATATAACATGCATCATCAGCACCATTCTTTGTGGATTTCTTCTGGGTGTTTTTTAATCTGAGTCTCCCATTCGAAGTAACATCACACTTTGTAAATGTTTTGTTACAGTGATGAACTTGAAAATGTCTTTCGCAAGATGGAGAAGGTTTCAGAGTCAATGAGACAGATTCTCTTCAAAGACATACAACCTTTAAAGAACTCCGGTCAGAAGGAGGAAGCCCTCCTTTGCTTCCACAAATATTACCACGACAACAGCAATAATATACTATCTGAGGCAAGTGAAAGTGTTGAATCTTCCCTTGCCTATAGTCTCCATCTCCAACTCGGCAGCTCAGAAGTTCATCTACAGTCAACAGAAGGTTTCGAATCTTTTAAAACAGAATCTGCTGCAATCATAGTTACCATTGGGAAAGGAGTAAAGGTATTTCCATTGTTATGGTTGTGTGATCTTCTTTAGTTTGTGAGTCTGTTCATGATAAAAATAAGAGAATTTCCTGAAAACAAAAATGATATGATCCTACCAAATGAACTAGAGGTAAATGAAATCCTCGCAGTGAATTCTACTCAAATCTTTTAACTTCATATTCATCTTAAGTCATCTGAATTTAATGCAGTCATCTTCGAGGATTATCTTAGGTTTCTTAGGATTATCTTTTGCTTTGGACACAACAATATAAAAGGGAAGTCCTGTGCACATAGTACTGCTCTAGAACTAATCTCTCTCTTTCTTATTGGCAAAAACTAATCTCAGATTTTGATCTGACGCAGAACTGGAGCACTGAATACAAAAGGTTTCCATGGGAACCCATTTTCATTTCCGAGGATGACAAACCTTCTTTTTCTTAGAATTCATGTGTTGTCCAGTATCTAATTCATATGAAAAGAATACTGTCAAAAAATTCATACACATCCCAGACCAATTGGTCATAGCTCTATCAATTATCCTCTTGTACAAGTTTCTGTCATTCGTAGCCTCCAAATTCATAGCATCTCCCATTTAAGTTCAAGAGTGGTACACAACTAAGTTTGTATGTCAAATACTTAAGTGAGTTTGTGAGTGGTTGGACTTTGTGTGCTTTGTTGTATTTATAAGGATATGTAGAAAACCCAGGCAAAATACAGAAGGTTGAACATATATATTTAATTAATCAACTATAGTAGAGCTATACCTCCATTCAATAATGAATCACCAACATGTTTCTGACATGTCCTGTCCTTTTTAAAGATCACACTTAGAAAAATGGGAAATCTACACTGCCAACCTCTGAACGTAGTTCAGCCATGTCATCGCTCTCAAACACCCAGTTTCTATAATAACAGTTCTTTAAAAGTAGTTTCCATAATAACAAAGTATTAATCAATCAAAATATGCGTTAGCAGAAAATTACCATGAACACTTTGGGCTTCCTCTCTCATCCAAAGAAGATCCAGTCTAACTTCCTCGCAAAGCCTTCCTCTCCCTCTGCAAGTTAAACTGGTAACCAGTGTTTTGGAACATCGAATCTTCGGCCCTCCAATCTCCACAGAAACTTTTGCATCAACCTGCTGCAGAAATAAAAAAGCATAAAATATGATTTTTTTTTCAGATATCCTACATTGAATCGGATTATAATATTGGACATCTCCAAAGTCAGAAGGAAAACAATGGTCTTGATCTACAGCTTCTAGATAGCACTTCTGGTTTATATCAAAATCCAATCAGTTGCACAAGCAAGCATTGCCTACACTTTTGGCTATAACAGCTGATCCAACAGTAATTCCTTATACTGTAGAATCCATTGAACTGCAGTTTTTCCCTCAACAATACTTCTAAGACAATGTGCCATCCACATTAAGCAAGAAATAAATCTACATATAATTAAGAAACCAATCAGAATCAATGACGTTTCTAAGTCACAAAAAAACCCCGGGTGAACTATCAATCTATCACTCTAAAACCTTTTTGCAAACCCATAGTATGTTATTTATTCTCCAACAATAAAGTATTTGCTCACCTAATCCACCGTTTTCACTTCTATCATACTACCATAGCGAGAGGCATAACAACGCAAACAAGGAGAGCATGAATCGTAAACAATAAACTGAGAAACAATGGACGAATGAAGCAAAGATTGCTCTTTTATCAAGCAGCTGGCAGAGAACCGTACCCGTGAAGAAATTGGCGACCCTGTCGGAGTCCGTAAGAGCACCCTCCCAGATAGGTAGTCTCCGATGACACTTCTCGCGCTCCTCCTCCGCCTTTGCCACCGACACTCAACAACGCCGGGTGAGGCGTGCGCGCAGACATTAACGGCCGAAATTGGAGGTGGAGAAGTGGCCAAGCAGCCGGAGAAGGAGGCAGGCGACGGGCTCCGGCGAAGAGGGAGTGCGTCGGATGGTGGCGACGGTGGCAAGATGAAAAGAAAAGAAAGGAAATGATATGTCCAGGAAACGAATTCCCCACTGAGAAATGATTTCAACCCATTTACCACTAGACCGGAGTGCATTTGTCGCCGGCTCCGGGGATTAAATTTGATTTGTAAATGGGAAATTAAATACGTATAAAATTTTATAATTGAAAAATAACAATCAAGAAGGGATAAAGTTTTATTATGACTAATTTTATTAATAAGGGTAATATCTTTAAAATTATTACTAAATTAACAGGTAAAATAGGTCAGTGTCCGAAAGAGAAGAAAACACGACAATAAAATACAATATCAATTTTTACGGGATCAAGCGTAATCAAATCTTGCCAAATATTACTGTGTTTGAAGTATTTTAACCACACTAACTTTTCACCACTTGTTAACTAAAAAATTGAATAAAAATACAGATAAATCCTTGTAGTAACCAATAATTAATTTTTATTCTCGCAGATTTAAGTTATGGATGTATTTGTTTTTTGAGACAAATCTAATAGATATATTTAGTATTTTCGTTGGGGATAAAACTTTTTTTGTATGTGAACACGTATACCATATGTGGTATGTAGATTAATTTATAAAAATAGTTAATTATACTTGGTATAAGTTAAAAGATCGATATGTAAAGTGAAAAAGTAAGAAAAGGCAATTGATTGAGACAAATTTGACTAGTTGGATAAAAGAATAAGGTAATTACTTAATTGGATAAATAAACGTGGTTAGAAGTGCACCAACTCCTATGACCAAGTTATTTTTCATAATGGCTTATTTGCCTTAATATTAGTATGACTCTTATAACGGTCAATGTTATAGTTTAAGCCGAACCAAAAATCAAAAAAGTTACTTGATTAGCCGGTAAAGGTTGAATGGGATGACTTTGTCTGAATAAAGTTAAAGGGGCCAACTTTTGTGTGATTTTGGTTGAAGGTAGAACGTGACTAGATAATTCCCTAAGTTTTTGGGAGGCTTAAAGGATAACTAAGGAAAAAAGAGAATTATAGGTGGAGTATATAAGCTCTTATTGAGAAAAACTAACCCTAATTTCTTTTCTACAACGCATATGAGCGGCCCACTCTCTTTGTGAACGTGGTGCTCCTCCTTCCTCTTTGTTCCTTGGCTATTTTTTAAACTTTTCTTGGTGGTTAGAAGGGTAGGCATAACACACTAAAGTAACCCAAAAAATTGTTAGTAACACAACTTTAACATAATTAATTAATGCATCATCCTCATATTTATATTGTTCATTCCGTGCTTTTGTAATGAATGTGTGTATTCATGGAAAAACTTTATTTATATGATTGTTTGATGTATGTACAACATGACTGGGATCATAAACACAATTAGGGTGAAGACAATGGAGGGTTAAACAACATAGAATCAAAGTTTTTGTTTGATATTTGTGTTGTTTCTATGAAGATTGATTTTAAAGAAGGATATGGTGAAATGAATCAAGAACCTATTTTTTTCAACTAAGAATTGTTTTAAAGTATAAGTAATGATGTAAAAAGAGAGTGTATAAAGTTTAATTCAATTTCAAGATGATTTGATATGTTATTGGTAAAAATTTAGTTAAATTAGGAAAAATTATACCTTCGTTGAGAGCTTTAGTGGTAACTCCGGATCTATACCTCCAAATTGAAAATTCTTTTAAATGAATGTCATAATGTTTTAGGAGGCTAGGGTTAAAATTTCATGAATTTTGGATGTTGTTTAGGCATCAAATGAATGTTGAGAAGTCAAATCGCAACGAACAATGTCTGAGCATCCTAAATGCCGTGAACTTGTGTCTATTAGCTGAATACACAGTGCCCAAACGTTCTGAAGAGAGTTCTTGAGCACCCAGGTCTCAAGAATAGTTATATGATTTTGATTCTTGATTGTTGATTAGTGCTAATTAATATTTTAATTGAGTTTATTTAATGTTGTTAATGATGTGATTGTGTGATTATGTATGATGGATAAATAAATTTTTATGATTGGATGATGGATGGATGTTCATAACATGTCAGACATAAACATACATGTACACTAGTTCAAGTAATGATGTGTAGTTCTTGTTTCATTACTCATACTAGGAGAATGTATTGCTAACATATCTCAGAGTTTGGAAAGGCAACCACTCAGGTATATTTAGACGCTATTTGGGAAACTTTATGATTCTTTCGATGTTTTTGTTCCTCGAACTGATTAATCGAATTGTGATTTAATACTTTGGCATGTGAAAAAGACTTAATACGGTTAAGTGAGACATCCAGTGAAATGGAAAGTAAAATATGTTGATTTTTATAAATTTTCATAAATGATTAAGTTCAACCAATGGTGGCGCCTAGACTTAATTATAAATAAATTGGGATCAGTTAAACTGATGGGTCATAATGATAAAACTTTTGGCATTCTATCCTAAGCCAATGTTGGAGTTGGAAGACTACTATACATATAGCATTTATGATCATAATGTGGGGCAGTAAATTATGGGTGGTGTGATCGGCAAGTCACATATATCACAAGAGTTCTGATGCAAACTCGAATTATTGATCACAATGATGAGTGGGTGACATATATGAAATATAATTTGATGAGTTAAACTTTTTCTATGCTTGCTTGTAAAAAGACTGAGGGTATAGACTAAGTCATATCTGAAAGTTAGTCTATGGTTTGATACCAATGATTTAACTTAAATGGTTGAGGATATATAAAAGCTTATGTCACGAAATCAGCCAGTAGGTATAAATGAATAATTGAGATTTAGTGTAAAACCCAACTTATAGTTTTGCTTGGTTCATCCCAGTTTTGAGTTGGTTCGAGTGAGTTAGAGTCAAACTAATTTTTAGACCATGAGTAACCGGCTCAGATGGCCGTATGAGCTTGTTATGGTGGCTGAGTATGCCTAACATACAGATGATAGTTTCAGTTAGGCTACACTAGAGCATGAGATATCAATGTATACACAAGGTATACTGATGATTATTATGAGTTAGCTAGGGTTGTAGGCCTAGATTTAGGCCGTTGCAATATTTAGTATCAATTTGCGATTTTCAGGGTATCTCATTTGCATGCATTATAGGGATTTCGGATCGTTGGATTGTGCCTATGTGGGCCTAGCTTGATTGAATCGTAGATTTTTACTCAATTGAGTTCAAGGTTCGAGGCTCATTTAGCTTTCTTGCCTCAATTCTCGCCAATAGAGTCGCTTTTATAATTTGAGTCAGTTTTGACTTTGGACAGTCTCAATCTGAGTTTTTTGTTCATATGTATATTGTATATACCTATAGGTGGGCCCCACTAAGCCACAAGTGGTAGGACATTTTGATCATGCCACATGGCAAGATTAGAGCTATCCACGTCAGCCCTAGCATTGTCTCTTTGATTTTCAGTGGCTTTCTCACATTTTCGGAGTCTTTGGCTCATCCCTAGCTACCAAAACGGCACCCCTATGACCACCTCGCGACCAGCAATTCATCCATACCACTCACAACCACCAACTCCACCGCAGTCGCTGCTGGTGACAACGTTTTTGCAGTCGGTTTCCACCGTCGCCGCCACCCGTTCGAGCCATTTTTCGGCATCGTTGAGCCACCTCAAGCCGATCCGACCACCTGAATATCCTCCTTTAGCCGAGATCTTTATTTTGAGACCACCCATGACCATCACATGGTGATTTCTCCCCCTTTCAGGCCATTTTTTGGTGAGTAGCTGGCCGGACTCCACTGATCGCCACCACTACCATGATCCTTGTTGCCTTTGCCATCGATCCAACCCGACGGTGACCCCAGCCTCGCTGTTGTCGGTGTTTTCTGGCGATGGGCGCCGCCAGCCCTATGGACCCGTATACCAACACTTGAGTCCATCAGCCTATGTTCGCGTTCGCCCACCTGACCCAGTTCACCTACCTAGCAATCCCATGGTCATGCCGGAGCCCATGTTCGCATCCAGCTACCCAGCTTAGCACTGTTGCTTGACTTGGCTTGACTTAGTCGACTCACCCGAGTTGACTTAGTTTGCCAATTTCAGCCGATTTCAGTCGTTTTTTGACCGTTTTTGAAATATTTTGATATTACGAGTGTTTATTTATTTATTCATTATTGTTTATTTCTTTTTATTTCTATCTTTGTCGTATATGATGGATGCTTATGTGATTGTTTGTTATTATTATTAATATATTTACTTGTTAATATTAATCTTATTCATGTTTACTAAACTTTATTTATTTATTTGATTATTTATCTATTTATAAGTAGAGTGTATATTACTATTTATTTGTATTTAATTATGTATTTTGTGTTGGATGACAATGATATTATTATTATTCGTGACTAATTAAAATTAATTAAGTGTTTATTTATTTATTTATTAAATGATTATGTATTTATTTATTTAATTATTTACATATTTACTAACACGAGTATATGTGATATTTACTCTTGTTTAGCCATGTATTTATATAGTATATGATATTATTATTTTATAATTAGAGTAATGATTATTTTTATGTATTTATTATTTATCTATTTATTCATGAGTGTATGTATTTTATTTATTTATAATTTGTAATTAGTTATTTCTTTTATTATATCTCGATTTGTGTGTCGTATGTTTAGTTGTAGGTTTATTTAGTATTGTCATCCTTAGGATATATTAATGATGTAAGTATATACCACGAGCACACATCATATAGAGATGTCAATATTTTGCTTAGCAGTGGGCTTCGATGTAGGTTTCAGAATCCGAGCTCGCCACAGATAAGATGGTATGCTTAGAGCTTGGACCACAGGTCCGTTAGGATTCTTCTCACTTTTTATCGCTATACTCTAATGTAGGACATGTTAAGTGGCTGTTTTATTGGACCTCACTTAACATGGACCATTTAGACGTATTTTACTTCCATGATTCATAACCCTCAAGGATTAGACCCCGTGAGTCTGATTTCGAAAACAAGATCCACCACAAATTGCTTTCGGGTATAGTATATAAATCTCTTCTTAGGCCTATATATGATTTTTCTGAATTTTCCAGTGAAATGTGAGACATGGAAAAATCGATGACCACGTCTTAAAATAGGGAGCGTGTTAGTCAAATCGGGCTCTGGATTTCGTAAGCGTCGGTTCCATTCTTGAGGGATCCTGACAACTTTAGCTTTGAGTTCCTCAAATCTGGAGAAGTGCGGAGGTTTACGGATAATGCAATGTTGCGCATATATAGGCTTGTTGTTTCAAAAGGTACTGATGGCGCATGCCTATGAGTACTTGACTTATGTACTTAGGGCTACGAGTGATACAGAGGATGTAGAGGGTTAAAAGAATAGAAATTGATATTCCTGTGCAAGGGATAATTTTTAAAGTTGACCATGTAAACCCGTGATCCAAGTAAGGGTTTTATACTTGTGAATCGATTGATTCAATTGTCGGTTCAAGTCGAGTTGGGTTCAAAACAAGTGCACTAAGCCGAGGCCGGTCGTGTGCATGAGACATGAGGGTCATGTGTACCTAAGTATATGATAATAGCATCATAAATATACCAGAAAAAAATGAGTTATCAGAATATATGAGAATATACCAATTTAGATTTTTTATACATAGTATATCGTAGAATTAGTTTTATGTCGTTTACCACATTAGGACATGTTATTTATTAGTTTTGAGCGGGTTAGTAGGTTTTCACCATGTTATTCGAGTTAAAACTCGATTATTTTATTTTATGGTATTTTATTATATTTTATTTTATATTTTTTGGATTTATTTCATAATATTGAAACGAGTCAAGTTTTTATTACGAAATTGCCATCATTCATTTCTTCTTTCCCCGACTCTATTTCTTCCCCCTACCCCCTTTGTTAGCTGTGCCACCCCACCACTAGTGACCTCGCTGCCAGCAACATCGCTGTCGGCCAGTGACGCCACCAACCAGTGTTGTCACCGCCACCTCAACACCCTCCTTTCCATCCTCCTCTCTGTACCCTCTTCTCCCCATTTTCCCTCACGACCACCCATTGCCACCACCTTCCATGCGTCACTGCCGGCCACGAACTTCAGCGACGGCCTCCGCTGACCCTCCCTAGCCCTTCCCCCTCCTTCTCGACTCTTCCCAAGGTTGGACGATACATGCACGATGACCCCGAGTGACCCAAGGTCACCCCTTGCATGTGCTGTTGCCAGCCACTAGTGCCGCCGCCAGCCAATTGCGGTCCACCCCACCCTCGCCGTCAACCGGACCTACCTTACACGACCACCTCCTACCCCGTACTGACCAAACCCCTCACTTCCCTCCCACGGCCTCCTCCTGCCCTAACCTGGGCTATTTTGAGCTGCAACCACCGCTGCCACAAGCTGCGCCGCCAGCCTGCTTCCTCTGACAGGGTCATCACCTTCTAGCCAGCTCCTCCCCACCAAGCTATCCTCCTCGTCGTTCTTCATCCCTCACAACAGCACCACGTCATGGCCTAGTCACTGATTTGCAGTGTTTCCACAGGCTGACGGCCACCATAGCTAGCAGCCAATCGTAGGTCAGTAGGAGTAGCTCTGGTTAGGCCTCATCACGTCCTGGCCATGTGCTCTATTCATAGCCTAGCCGAGTCCTCCTTGGGCCAAACTGCAACCATGCTAACAGCAGCCGCAATCGTTGCCACAGTCATCGTCGTCGCCACTTTCAGCGCCGACATTAGGTATACATATTCTTCCCGATTTGATTTAGATTACTTTATTTCATAATCGTGGATGTTATTGCATCATTGATTAAAATTTATATTATAGAGAATTAGGGAAAATGTGAAATTAGGTATTAATTTTATAAACTGTGTGACTTGATTAATAATTGAATGTCATAATTGGATGTGAGTTATTTTGAATAGGAATGTTTTCATGAATAACATTGATAAAACTATACATGCTGTAACACCCCAAAAATAACTCGGGTATTTTGTCTCAAAATTAGTCTTAAATATTATTAAATAAAGGTAATATATATAGATTTATTTCTATAAGTTTTATGGAAATACTTATCGTATTTTGAGTGTATGTATACATGATTTATGACTTTTTATATCTCGAGTGTATGTATTTACGAGTAATGACTTCTCATATTTTGAGTATATGTATTTATGAGTAATGACTTTTCATGTGTATTTTTATGTCTATATAAGCATATCTTTCTCAAACAGAAAAAAGAGAAAAATTTTGGTGGGTGATGTGTTTTTTTGTATGATATGAACATGTTATCTTTTTATGTAAGTGTATGTATTATTTTTGAATGTGTTATGTGTGATTTTCGACACCTATGCAAATGGGGTTGGAAGTAATTTTTTGACAACCTACGCAAGTGGGTATGTGTATGTGTGATTTTCGACAACCTACGCAAGTGGGGATGGAAGTAATTTTTTAACAACCTACGCAAGTGGCAATGGAAGTGATTTTAGACAACCTACACAAGTGGGTATGAAAGTATTTTGGTTATGAAAATGAGAGTGAAATTAATTGTGTTATGTTTCTGTATGTATTTATAATTACTGTTGATTGTTGAGTGGTTTATGTATATATTTTGATTGTTGTTGATTGTTGAGTGGTTTATATATATATATATATATATATATATATATATATATATATTTAATTGTTGTTGATTGTTGAGTGGTTATGTTTATGTATGTATTTATGATTATTGTTGATTGTTGAGTGGTTATGTTTATGTATGTATTTATGAGTGTTGTTGATTGTTTAGTGGTTATGATTATGTATGTAATTATGATTGTTGTTGATTGTTTAGTGGTTATGATTATGTAAGTATATATGATTGTTGTTGATTGTTGAGTGGTTATGATTATTCTTTTGAAATTTGCTTCCACTAAGTTGTATGTTAGTAGTTAAATTATGTTTAACATCTCATTTCGATCTTTTATTAGACTAAGATTTTTGGGATGTTACACATGCAATTTGAAAGTGAATTATATGAATGCGCTATTTAGTACAGTTGACTAAGAATGCAATGATTGAGGTGTAATTAGAAACAATAGATATGAATTTAGATGTTAATGGAGTCATATTGATAAGTTTTGAAGATTAAAATTTTCGTAACTGTGAGGATGGTCGTATAATGGTAGAAATAGCTAAATTGTAATTAGGGTGAATATGCGAGTTAGTTATTGTATGATTTTTGAGTTGTTTGTAATTGTGTAAATTGGATTGCCCTTCATGTCTCAGTTAGTGATTATGCATCAGTTACCTGGTTGGTGTGTGAGAATGAAGTAATAAGGGCTTAGGTTTTCATAGTTAGGGATAAGTTATTATGAGTACTCACGTTATGTTAGTAACTTATGTCTTATCTAATTGTGTATGTTTTGTTGTGTTTTTTGTTTGACTGACTCTGATTTTATATAATTCTCCATTGCATTCATGTATCACATGATTAGAATGGACGTTAGTATTTAGTTGATTTGTAGGTACGAAGTAGGAGTTCGCCGCTTAGGCGTAAGAATAGGCTTAAAGCTAGAACGAGTTAAGTAATGTTTAATCGAATCTCACTTAACTCGTGCCATTTAGTCAAATAGTTTTCTAGATTAATAACTCTCAAAGATGAAATCCTTCGAGTATGATTTCGAAAACAAGATCCACTACAAGTTGCTCAGGCCTATATATATAATTTTATCAGTTTTTAGTAAGACGAGAGATGGTAAAACCAATTTGTACGTACCATGAGCAAGTGCACGTAATAGTCATAGCGGCCTTTGGATTAGTGAGAAGAACAACCCTGAGGGATCCTAAGAACTCCACGTTTGAGTTCCTCACACCAGGAGAACATGGAGGTTTATGAGTATTGTTAAGTACAACATATATCTGGACTTGTGGTTCAAAGGGTACTAAAGGCGACTTCTTGAGAGTACTCGGCCTTGATGCTCAAGGCCAGGAGAGTTATGGAGGAAAGGAGAGGGCCTAAGATATAGTGTTAGTCCCGAGGGGCCAGAAAATAAAATTAGAAAATGTCGAGAGATGCATTAGTAGACCAGTCAGTTTGAGATGTTATCGCAGCCTAGTGGCTTCTTAGTAGATGCCCATAAGAGAGTTCATGAGAAGTATATAAAAATATTTCTCTTCACATGAGAGTTAGCTCTCATAGCTATTTTGATATAATTATATTTTGAACTAATAACACTCATTATTGATGTGTTTTTATAATATATGTAAGTGATGATCATGAGTTGTGTGAGATCCATTAACTTAGTCCCACATCTAATATTTACTAGGCTAAGATCTTGTTTATAATTTAGAATTGACTAGAAATTTTTAACTTTAATCACTTTTGAAGAGAAGACTTAGCCCATTATGTTACACTTTGGGTTGGGTAGTTATAAATGGTATCAAAGCAACTTGGTTTCGTGTTAAATGATGGGCTGAACTAAAGACGTTGGCTAGGCTGCTAGTCACGGGTCAAAGAAGGTTGTGGGTTGGGGCTAGGAATGGGATGGAATTTTTGATCTGATTTCTAGGTGAACCAAAATTGGGGTGTCACATTTAGGGCTGAGGATGTATATGAACTTGTGTCCAAAAATCAATCTTAGATACATAAATTGATGGTAAAATAAATGGTTATTTATTTTATTGATGATAACTATTTATTGTTATGTTATTAATATTTCATGTTAATTGCCTGATGTTGGGATTTACCTATGATTAACTGCATTTTCTTACTATTGTTTACCTACATATGTGAGTAGGGAACTCAACACTTATTTTGATACTGAACGAACAATTTATATTTTTTTGCACGCAGAAGAAGAATCAATACTTAGAATTATTTTATTATTTACATTATTAGTTGGACATGCTTATATTCATAAAAAAGATTGCATATAGTGGACTTATTTATTGGTTTGGTATATTGGTCTTGGATATATCATTTATAATTATTAATTTATTATTAATATTTATCGTAGATATTGACAAAGATGGGTACATTTATATTTTATTTTTCTTTGTACTCATGATACACTCTTATTATTTATTTACTATTTAAGTAATGATTTGGCCCTTTGATTGTTATTAATATGAAAAGGGGAAGTTCGTTACAATCTTTGCATGCATATTGTATAAATATTTTTTTTACCTAGTCGTCAAATTTTAGAGCAGTGTAACTATAACAGTATACATAATCGATCGACGCCGCCCAGCCCGGCCACGGCATCGCCCTACAGCCCCGACCAGGCCCGGCCACGAACTGGCCGCCGCGACGCGAGGAACCACCGCGGTGACACAACGCTTGCGTCGCCGATCGCGCCGCCGCCGACCGCTGCCACCATGATCAAGCAGTGATGCACGAATCGGCCGATTCCGTGCGGAATCGGCCGATTTAAATCGGATCGGCGTCGCGCCGATCATCCGAGGTCGGCCCCGAATCGGGCCTTGAATCGGCGAGTTTCGGACGATTCCAACCGATTTAACTCGAAATCGGAATCGGCCGATTTAAATCGGAATCGGTTTTATTGCAAAATTACCAAAATACCCTAGGTATAATTTTTATTAAATTATTTAAGCATGGGCAAAATAGTAATTTGGATTTAAAAACCTAAATCAAACCCTCTACCCCCGATTCCGCCGCCGCGTTCGCTCCGCCGCCCTCCGCCGCGCTTCCGCCGTCCGACCTCAGCTCCGTCCGACCACGCCACCGCCGCCCGATTCCGACCTCAGCTCCGCCCTCCGCCACGATTCCGCCGCAGACGCTGCGACCGCCGCCCGAACTCGGCTTCCGCCGTCCGACGCTTCCGCCGCGCTTCCGCCCGATTCCGCCGCGCTTCCGCCCGATTCCGCCGCGATTCAGCCGCGATTCGGCCATCCGACGCTCCGCCCGACCTTCCGACCACCCCACCGCCGTCCGACGCTGCGCCCGTTCCGAACTCACCTTCCGCCGTCCGACGCTTCCACCGCGATTCCGCCGGCCGACGGTTCGTCCGACCGGGCTGCCGACATCCTCCGACATCGCCGCCGCGAGGCTCGCCGCCGACCGGGCCGCCGGCGGCGGCGGGGGTAGAGAGGGGAGGGTGGCATTCTCGTAATTAAAAGTTGACTCGAGTCTAACCCGAGTCAAAAATAATAATTAATTCTAAATAATTTAAAAAAATCTTAAAAATATTTAAAAAATATCATAAACTATAATACACAGAATAATATCAAAATAACATCAATACCCAATTTTAATATATTTATATTGTAAATTGTCAAATTATTATATATGACCGATTAAATTAATTTGGACCGATTCAACTGAACCGATTCTTGGCCGATTCAGACCGATTCCGATTCGATTCCGATTCCATGGAAAACCGATTCCGATTCCGATTCCGATTCATGCAACCATGCGATCCAGTGGTCGGCCTCAGCGCCGCTCGACCACTCAGCGTCTTTCCCGACCGGAACGGAGGCATCGCCACCGTGGCCGGCCGGATCTAGCGACCCATCGCCGTCGGCCCTGTTTTAGCCGTTTTCCGGCGAGCCGCCACCTCCGTTGGCCGCGTCGACCTCATAGATGAGTCGGGCTCGCCGAGCCGGTTCCGAGGGTACCCAACACGACCCCTTTCCGACCAGTAGACGCCGCCGGCGATTGTCGCCGGAAAACCACCGGAAGTTGCCGGAAAACCGCCAGCAGCTGCCGGAAAACCGCCAGAAAATCGGAATTTCTGGAATTCGCCGGAATTCATCGGATCTTCCGTGGGGCTCACCTCAGTGGTGCCCGATCGAGCTTCGGACGCCGATGAGCGCCGAATTTGAGCTCCGAGACGCGCGACGGAACCCTAGCCGTTGCCGATTGCCGACGACGTGAGGTATAATTACCTCCGATTGATTTATTTAAAATTGATGATAATTGTTAGCATAGCATGCTAGGGTTGATTAATTATTATGATGAATGTTAAGATTATGAATGAAGTAAACATGTGCATGATGTGATTAACAGGGTATGAAGGTTAAATGAGCTAATGAAGTAAAGTAAATTTGAGTATGATAATCGAGTACAACGTAACGTAGGAAATATAATGAAATAGGTGTTAATAGGATAAGTTGGAATTATTTTTATATTTATAATTGTTGATTGTTATGGTTGATGTTTGTATTGTGGTGTGATGGTCATGTCGGATTTGATGCATCATTTAGTTAGCGGGCGTTAGTATTTAGTTTTGGTGTGTGACCTGCTGTCCCGCACCGATTTGTAGTACTAATCTTGACTCACATGACTACTACCGCTGTGGTAGACTCTCAAGCAAGGCTATCAACCAAGATGAGCATACACTGGTATCACTCCGTCTGGTCTGCATAGTCTGTTCTGTCTGAAGTCCCTATTTACATTGTTCTCAAGCTGGGTGAGGTCCGTCATCGTAAGATCGGTCTGCCCATACCGACCTGCACTGTAAACTCTAATCAATACCATGAAGGTGTTTCTATACTCAGGGTAGGGCTCAACCCTATGT